>JAPDOI010000898.1:0-257690 GCA_029168955.1 Aplectana chamaeleonis
TGGCGTGGTTGGCTGGCTTCAGCGTCTAATGGGTGCAATTGCAGAAGTGGTCGCGCCACCGTAACTCGTAATTGAAAAATTCTTTTCGAAAGTCCCGAATTCCAAAATCTCTCTCTATCCTTTAGGTCTCTGGTGTGGTTTTGCGCTATCTCATGTATCTCTTCCTTTTTTTTGGTGTTTTGTCTTCTTCCTTACTCTACTTTGACCCCATATATTTGTCACATGTAAATTACTTTCGCTCTTCACTCACTCGTTTATCTCACGCTTTCCATTAGTTAGTTTCAACTGTTTCTAACGTTTTTTTTATTTCAGATAGTGCGTCCATTTTGTGAAACCGCACTTCACCGAGATGGCCAACGACGCAGAAGAGGAAGCTGCGGTTAGTTTTTATTATAGTGTGTTTCAGCCCTTATTTTTATTACCCACGTAATTTTGCATATTTCACATTTTGGTGTTTAATGGGATCTGAAAAAATGTGGGTGCGAACAGTTCGGTCTTGAGAGCTGGGTAGATAGGGTAGGTCTGAAAGGAAAAATTAATTGAATTCATTATTGTTTCTAATGGTAGCGGGATTCCAAAATTTTTCCAAATTTTTGTTTGAACTATGGGTTCTGGTAAAGTGAGTTATCACAATAATTTGGTATTTCATTTCTCTTTGAATCCAAAAATAGATCTGAGATATTCACTGTTTTTTTTTGTGATCTGGAACACGTTTCTAAGAATTTTACCCGATAATGGAGAGGTAAAGGACGGTGCCGGTGGATTTTTGGATGTGGATCGGTATATTGTCATAGTTCACTTTGCTAGCAAAAAGTTGTGTGTCAAGTTTTTCAAGTTTTAAATAGTCTATGGAAGTATTGGTGGGAGGGTCGTATTTTGCTCAGGAATTGTTGAGGAATTATAAGTGCTAAATGGCGGCGCTCGACGTCAGAAATTATTTCTTGATCACAAAGCCCCGTCATGTCCTGTTTCGTTTAAGAATTTCAGCAGGGTCAAGTATTTTCGTTGGACAAAGGGCTTTTGTGGCTAAATCACCTGTGATAAACGATGTTTACCCCTCCATCAACGATGGACATGCTGGCCCCACCCACACTCAACCTGAAAAGTTCTTCATTTCCCACTCTGTTTAATATTTCCTTTTCTACGCGTCGAATGCTATTTTTTCTAGCTTCTCAGTTGGTCTTTTCAGGTGGATCGTGAGTCAGGATCCCTCAGGGTGGCTTCCATGAAATTGCGTAATTAGCACATCCTTTCGATTTGGGTTTAAACTGGGAGAAGAGGAGTTAGTACGAAAAAATAGTGTGTCCTCGCCCTCTTATGCTGAAGTTCCTGTGCATTTACTTTCCCTAAAAAAATAAAACCCTTTTTAACCCTGTTTTGTAGTAATAATTTCGATGAAAAGTTTTTTTTCAGAAGAAGAAGGCGCCACCATTCTCAGAGCGGGAAAGTGCAGCTCTGGTCCAGCTCTATCTTGACTCCAGGGAGGAGTTCAATCAGAAATTCCAAGGAGAGTTAGTTTTTTTTTTCGAACTTTGCTTCCCTAATTTTATTTTTTCTGTTTGACTCAGTGATAACATTAATTGATTAATTTTCTCGTTCTCTCGTTGATACAGCCTTCACGCGTAGCGGCCCGAAGTAAAAAATGAAGTGCCGGGCTTGTTGAGTGAATACTCACGGGAGGAGCCTAGGACTGGATTTGGATATCTAACCGCGACGCTTGCGGAGGGACGCTGCGTTCCTGTCGTCGCATTTAACTGGCTGATCCCGGTCCGAGGATCCTCAATTTGTTTGTATTCGATGAACAGGCTCCAAATGCGATGATATGAACTTGCCAGGGTTGATGGCAGAAGCGTTAGTAGAAAAATGATCGTTAACAGGAATCACATCAGCGGCGAGAGGGGCGGTGTTGCGTTTGCGTAATTTCACTAAGTATGCGGTAGCCAAATGGCAGGTTCGGTCACAAACCGATGAGGGAAACTCGAACACAAACGTTGTACGGGGAACGAGATCCTCGTGGCGTGAAATAATGTGTTGAGCCTGCAGACTGCCGACTCTATCATCCATTTTGAGCCATGGAGAAAATAATTTACAATTCAAACTTTGAAACTAAATGGCGAGCCCCGAAAAATACTCGTATGTCATTTGCCGACTCCTGTCCAATGTATGACATCTTGCTTACCTATTCTTGCATGAGCATAATGCGTTTTTCATCATTCATGACCACATACAGGTGAAGCATCCGATATCTCACGCTTGGTACAGTTAAAATTCAACCTTTTCGTCGAATCAGTGGTAGTGTCTGCAGGTGAATTGGCCAAACGCGTGATTTAACGTCATGAGAATTGTACCCGTTCGGCGTACAAGCTCGAGTATAAGGGAACAGCTGACAATTTTTCTGGGCTGATGTTTTCTAGGTTTCTTTGATTTCTTTTGTGTTATTTCTGCATTCACATATGGTGAAGGCTTCACCTGTGCTTCTATTGTGTGTGTGTGGGATAAGAAGCTCACCATATTGAAGTTTTCGTTGCCCTTTATGCTTGAGAGCTGTATTTTTCATCGCCGTCGATTACGGCAGTCTGTCCGCAAAGGCGCCGCCACACATCCTATTTGACGGCGAAAACTCAGTTTTATTTCTAAATTTGGGCGTGTGGGATGAGGAAGCTTGAAGAATATCGTTTCAACGGTGCATTCCCAGTGTGTTTGTAGGGATGAAACTACTTTTATTACGTTTCCGCATCTTTTCTGCAAACTCGGAAGAAAGATTGAGATGTTGCCGTCGATTAGGGTGTGTGGCGGCACCTTTGCGGCCAGACTGTCGTAATTAACGACGAGAAAATCCAAATTTCATAAGAAAAGGGCAACGAAAACGTTATAGTGTTGTGCTTCTCACCCCGAAATTCCCTGTCGATACACGCAGAAATGACACGCAAAGAAATGGAGAAACACAGAGAACAGTAACGACTAATGGCGACATTGGAGCCGATCCAGCCATGGCTGCAGTTAACTGAGTAAATTAGGTAATGGAACTGAGAACTGAGTAATAACCGCACCGCTGCCTTTTTCTGTGGGCTTGAACTTTATCTACTGTAGCCTTCCACTAACAAATCTGTAGTGTTACTTGTCGACGTGCAACTGCGTCCCACACGAATTTAGGTATGGAGCTCGGGAAGGATGACTCACCTTCCTTTGCCGCGCGCGGCCGCAACGCGGCGTTAGCATCGCAGCGCGCCTGCTGGCCCCTTTCACATTCCACCTTTCCTCATCGGGGTTGTGAAGACCCCAGACAAACACCCTGATTCGCTACTGAAAGCTTATTTCTACTTAAGCAACCATTTAGTATGCGATGCAGTAATATCCACTTGAGTACGCAAGAATAACTCCACAATAATGAAGAGCTGAAGACCAAGCAATTTCCAATGGGCCATACCGTCAAGGCTGCGATGTCTTGTTGCCCAACGCATTGCCCTAATGTCGAGTTCTTGTGCAATTCTCTGTTCATTTGGGAAAGAAGCAGTATCGAAGCTGTGGCCGAAAGCAACCGAAGAATCTGCATAATGGGCCTATTTTCTGCTCCAACGTTTTCCCTGAGGAAAAAATAGGCGAAATTTTGTAGACTGTAGTGAATCAGTATTCTTGTCTGGGCCTCAACAACCTATATGTAGAGTGGTGGAATGCGAGATAGGCCAGCAGGCGCGCTGCGATGCCAACGCCGCGCGCGACCAACGAAGATGAGCCATCCTTCCCGAAGCTCCATACCTACATTCGTCCCGCACGACGGAATTTCGGGCTGCGAAAACCCTGAAAGCCGCGTTTAGATTCATTCTCATGGGGGTTATGTGGTGTTTTGAGCACGAACACGTATCAGCGTTTTTTTATCCACTAGGCTGGGTCATGGTAGTTACAAAGTACTTGGCTGCTGGGATCTACCGCTCCGAGCCCACGGTTGAGCAGGCCGTTGCACCATTTGAGGCAGAGCTACGACCCCCCCCCCTCCCTGTCGACCCAAATTTTGAAAAAAATTGAGAAATTGTTACGGTCTTGTCTCTCGAGATTACCAAATGGTTTGGAGAAAAATTCCCATTTTTCTACAAAAAATTTACGATTCCCCAAATTCTCATTTTTCCCAAAAATTCCAAAATTTTCGCCACCCCCGTCGCGCCTAGTCGCAACCCTGCTCAACCCTGTTCGAGTCTATTCTCTGAAATCTAGGTTCAGACTCCAAACACAATTTTTGGCTTGATTTCATTTGTACCTGTCTATCTCAGGCAATAGCCGCATTCAATGCGTGTAGAATATGCATTCAACTCGTGCTACTAGTGAAGCACGTGCTCCTGGTGTGGTCGAATTACAGCACGTGCCCCAACAATCAAGACATCCAATGGGAGCATGGTACACATTCACCTCGATGACAAAACAGTTTCCCATATCGGGCTCAGTCTTTACCGTGCAGCACGTGCTCCTGCGGTAGAGCCTTTCGGGATGAGTTGTCACTTGAGCTAAATGCTTATTGGACACGCATTGAATGCGACGATTGTCTGAGATTGTGCGCCACCCTCACAATCA
The DNA here is from genome assembly GCA_029168955.1 of Aplectana chamaeleonis. NCBI lineage: Eukaryota > Metazoa > Nematoda > Chromadorea > Rhabditida > Cosmocercidae > Aplectana > Aplectana chamaeleonis. Next base: position 4,564 of record JAPDOI010000898.1, read on the forward strand.
TCTTTTTTAGCTAGCAAGACGGGTCCTTCGCCCAAGAATTGCAAACTGAAGGAATGGGCCGCAGAAGTGAGCGCACTTGGCGTATGTGAAAGAAACGAAAAGCAAATTCTCGAAAGGCTCCGGTCGGAGATAAAGAAGGTCAACAAGCACATTTCTGAAAGTGTAAGTTTTGAGTTATTAGATTTTCAGATCAGACTCAAATGAATTCGTTTAGAAGAAAAAAATTGGTGGCACAGGCAATGGCCCGGGGCCAAAAGTGCAGAAGCTACCAGCCTATCTCGAGCCCTTAGCGGATTACCTTTCGGAGAGGACCCACGTCGACGGCGTAGCTTCAATTCGTAAGTTTTTCAAATACTGTTTAGAGCAGAAATGATGCAAAAATTTTGTTTCCAGAGTGCGAGGAGTACGACAGGGAAATGGAAAACGAAAAAATGAAGCTGTTCAGAAATCCGAAGGTTAGTGAAGTTGTTATAGAAGATTTTTTTCCTTCTCAATTTTCCGTTTTCTTGGGGGTTTCCGTCTTATTTAATGAGCGTTTTCCTTTAGAGAGAAGTTCGATCACCTTCTCCCGAGCTGGAAGAGGATGCTGAGTATGCGCGGATGCGAACAGAGGAGACGGCGGCCGAAGCGGTTTTGGAGAAGACCGACGCACAAGAAGAAGGCAATATCAACGCGGAGCCCAAGACAAAACGTGCGTCCACAAAAAGTCGAAGGACCACCAATGCTTCACGGTAGGTTTTGACATTTCCTTATGCTGAGTATGCCGAGTATTCTTTCCACATGCAGTATGTTTCGGGGGTTTTGAGCATAGTTCCACTTTATTTTCAGATTGGCGAGCGGGCAACTCTCTGTCTTCACTGATCGTCGCTCGTTGCTGTACGACGAAGAAATTCGTGTCAACAGGCTCCGTGCAGATGCGCTGATGGCGGACATTGATTGCAAGAAGCTCGAGCGTGAGAGAGCTCAACTGGAACTGGACAGGGCAAGGATGGAGCTGGAGCGAACCAGGATCGCGCTTGAACGGGAGAGGGCGCAGAATGTCAACCAGCCCATTTACAATCCATATGCTAGCCTGACCCAACTCTAATGGTCATCTCGGGAAGTCCAACGCGGCATATCGAGCGAATACGCTGTTTTGAATAGTTTCCATGTCTGTGAATTTTCCATACACTTTAAATGTCTAAGTATTTCCTTAAGGCAGAGTAACCTAAAAATGTTCGCTCGATACGTCAAAGTGGAATCGATCCCCTCAACGTGTGCTTTAAGTACATACGGTTATAGTCGTTACGGTTGCATTCAACGGTCCCATCATTTTGTGTTGACACATTGCTCAAGAACACATCTTCATTATACAAACTTGTTTCACAATAAATCTTCTGAAGATGAACTTATTTGCTTGTGATCAAACAAAAAACGGCCTATGAAAAGTAAGTATTTACTATGTGCTGCTGCATAGCTGCCCCAGACGCGGTGTCTCTAGGCGCGTGCCTATCTACTCTGTCCCCAGCCTGCTCATCTTCGATGTTGGGCGCCATTTCGAATTCTGGCTCATTACGCTCAATACATATGTTGCGAAGACAGCAACACGCGATTATGATTTTCGCGGCTTTTTCTGGCTCGTATCTGAAAACGAATTTCTAGTGAACTTCGAAATTCTAGAATACGAAAAGAGTGAAGTGGAAACCTGAGCTCGCTATGCAAAGCGAGGAACTGTTTTTTTAGAGACCCTATTCCCCTTTCCACAGTAGCCCGTCCGCGGCAAAGTGCTTTTGTGTATCGTTCCTCTGTAAAAAAGGTTAGTATTATGGGAAACTCAACGCCTAATTGCACAAGTACCCGCTGGTGTGCGATTTTCCCTTAGGATTGGCTTCAGCAAAAAAGATTCTGCAGCGTAAGCGCTATCGGCTAGCAGTATTCCCTTTTTAGATCCTTCTTTGAATTCGCGGTATAGTCGACTCTCCTTGAATACCTGTAATAGGGGGTGTGCTGTTCTGCAAATTTTAGGTGCATTCTATTGGTGCGCTTACTCTAGAATCGTGCGCTCGGCCTGGAAACCTGGCGCTGGCCCAGAGTATTCTCTGTCGGTGGTCGACTATAAGGCTCAGGTTCATCGAGTGGAATCCTTTCCTTAAATTGTGGTAATTAATTGCCGTGGATTTCGGTGAAAAGTCTATGTTTCGCACCTGTTCACAAAACAATCCTCATTTTGGTGAGGCGCCGATATCTTGACATTAGTGCCGTCTAGAGCACCTACCACATCCGGGATTTTACACATTGCGAAAAATCTAGGAGGAGTACTCTCACTTAATAAACCTTATCTAAAAATTGTATACTTACTCTTTCCGTATTTCGCGCAGTTCGTCATCATTAGGCCAGCGAATAAATTCGTTTCGCCTATTGTATATGATGTCACTGACCTCCCTAACCACTCTGCACGTGGTAGCTTGCGAGTATCCTTGCGCTTTTCTCTACAAACCAGGAGATATATCATATATAGTTTGAACGCCGATTTTTTACCCATCTTAGAGTGGTTTTTTTCGTAAAAACAAATTTTCTAGAAAATGCTGTGAATATCTTACTTGAATACTCCCAGAGCCGAATACGTCAAGAAAAACTGATAGTTTTTCCTTGGCGTCAAGTACCACGAACGAGTCGTTCTCGACGTAAGGTCATCGTGAAGAAGGTTCAGCACGTAAAGCGAATCCTCTTTTGTGAGACGGTATTGTTGACGGAACTTTTCGTCGCTCACAGTGCTCATGGGATCTTTTTCCTTGGCTGGAAAAATTGATGACCCGCCAGTGCTATGAAGACCTATCTCTCGTCTCTTTCCTCATTAAAGCTGTAAAATGATCTCTTCTAACCTGCGGGTGCTATGTGGATAGTGACCAACGTAAAAAAATCTCCGTTTCATTTATGTGAAATCGTCCAAGAAATCGATTACTCGCTAGCAAGAATTTCATGAGTAACTGGTATTTGTCTAAGATTACGAATTGAAGGCATAATCATGTAACTAACGTGATCTGTCGTCCATGTTAACAGAAAAAGAAGATCAATATCTATCCCAAACTTTCGACGTAACTTTAAAATGCCTTTTGTGTTCTCATGGACTCGGCGTTTTCGCGACGTCTGCTACTCTGGCCACGGTTCGGCGCTACTAACCACGCCTGCTTACGTGGTTTGGTTGGCTCTGGCTATCCGCTACGTCCATGAATCACGTTAACATCGATGACAATGGCTATCTCAGCCAGAAACGCTGGTTAGCCGCGGTTAGCGTTTCGTGAATTCCACCCCAGGCGGTAAATTCATCCGGTAATTTTTTAAACTGAGTATTTTACCGAGAACATGAATATGTTCTGGTTAATCCAATGAAAACGGTGATTTCGGTGAAAAATTTTAGATCTCGATTTAGCTAGGCATTACATACAATAACAAAAACTATAAAGTAATCTCATATTTTACTAGGGATTTGAAAATCTGTGAATGTTTCCTGGTCAATACGTACACACACTTCCCGATTTGATTTAGCGACACAATTAATGTTAACAAGTTTTTACTGACTAAAGTTACTAACTTCCCTTGTCCTACTTGTTCAATCAGTTCCTGATCTTTTCAGAGGTTCCGCTTAGGTGGAAACATTCTTTTGTTACTCCTTTGTTGAAAAAAGAGCCGGCGAACTCAGTCGAAAACTACAGGCCCATAAGTTTGACATCCTCCTTCTGCCGAGTTTTCGAGAGAGCTCTGAAGTCACACATTGTTCGTCATTAGGAGAGAAACTCAATCATTCCCTGTAATCCAGCACGGTTTTGGTTTCAAGGGGAAGATCATACTGAAACAAACTCGGCTACTGGAGAAGTATCCAATGAGTGGACTCAATATTTAGATGAGGAAGAAACCCTTGCGATATCGTTTACTTTGATTTTCAGAAGGCTTTCGATCCGGGTGGACCACCCTAAACTTCTCATGAAAATCTCAATCTCAGATTCCATCATATTATTGAGAAATGGTTACGAGAGTATCTCACAGGCAGAAGTTTTCAAGTCAAAATTGGCTCGTCTTTTTCCTCTCCCAAAACGGTTCTGAGCGGTGTCCCACAAGGAGGCGTTCTCTCGCCGCTTTTGTTTGCAATCTACACTGCTGATCTTCCTCAAATTTCGGAGGATTGTGGGGTTGTTTGCAAACACTTTGCTGACGACATCAAGATCTTTCGCAGGCTTGATAATTCTGAAGATCATACCAAAATTCAATCTGCTTTGGATGCGATTTCAAACTGGTCTTAATTATGGAAACTGCCGTTAGCACCGGAAAAAACTGTCTACATGAGAGTCGGGAGGTCTAAATTGCCAGGCATTTACAAATTGGGGGATCCTGCATTGAGTAGAGTCTCCTCAGTTAAGGACTTGGGTTTTCTCTATGATAACAAACTGGATTTTACAGCTCATTTCAAGCAATTAGTTCGAAAAGCTTCTTCTCGCACTTATCAGATATTCAAAGACTTATCAACTTGTGATCAGGAAGTTCTGTTGAGGAGCTTACAAGACCTATGTGCGACCAATCATGGAATGTGGGACTCCGGTATTTTCGCCCCACAAAAAGAAGGATATTGAATTTTTAGAGAAAATTCAAAATGACTACACCCGCAAGGCGAGTACAAGATCAAAGCAGTTCCTTCACTCCGGAAATTCTCCTAGAGTTCAAGGACCGAAACTGAGAAATAAAAAATTTAAGTTGCATTTGTTAGTATCTCGGCGTAAACTTTATGATGTGAGCATGGTTTTCAGGATTGTACCTGGCGCTACTTGAGTGGATCTTAACAATTTTTATCTTGTGAATAGCTCCAGAACTAGGAGCGGCTTAGAGAAGATATCGTATGGCATACCTAAATCCGAAATTAGATCAAATTCGTTCACATGTAGAGCGGGCTCCAGCTTTCTTTCACTTAGTCTCGACTTTCTACCTACCTCTCACAGCTTCATGTCCTTCCAGCGCATTGCAGGAAAGATGTTTTTAGATTTCCGACGGCCATTTACTCTATTCTGTTTTGCATCCGTTACTTGATTGGAGTTCTCTCTTCTTTTCCTTAGTGGTCGTTTTATGACGTATGCCTTAAAGGCAGTGTTCACGATGAAAAATGTGTTTCAGTTTCCACTACGAATGGTTATTGGAGGGGCACACTGTAACGTGACGTCGAAAGAACGCATGAAAACGAGCCAGGAAAAGCTCCAAAAGAGCCCGAAGTTGCCACTTCGAGCGCAAGGCAAACCCCGAAAGCGCAACACACGCCCACCGACGTGAACAAATGAATGCTCGAGATTGTGAGATGAGCGATGGTTTCCGATCAATCATCCCGTTCTTCCCTCCATTCTCAAATTCTCTCTTTACTCAGGTCAGCCCGCATACATCGGCTGCAAAAGACGGAAGTTACAAGCCTCGGACAACTCGTCCACCATGTTTCCTTAGCTCAATTTTTGAGGGACCATAACTCCGTTCCCAGAAGGTTTTGTGCTAATTCAGAGTCATCATTGGAGTCAGCAAGGGGCCGTTTTCAAGATAGGCGGGAAAACAGGAAAACGATTTTTATCGTGAACACTGCTTTTAAGCATCGTAATGAAAGTTAAAGCTGAAGTTAACTTGTAATCCGCTATTTCTCTATTAATTGATGGATTATTTCGACGAATCGTCCAATATTAGTAGGTTTATTTATATGTTGAGTACATCATATCTAACAATAAGTAACCCCAAAGTGGAGACCTGGGTAATGGCGCTGAGCAAGGGTGTGCGCTAATGAAACCTTGCTTTTTCGTTAAGCGTTAATCGTTAATTTTCGGAAAAAACCGCCTTAACCCATTGATGCGTTAACACGTAATTTTGGATTTCGTTAAAAAAACTTTAAGGCATTACCTGACCACAGCGAAATGGATAAATCATTAGAGATCCCAGAAAAAATAAAGTAGACCTTGAAATGACGTCAGCATGACGTCGTGGAAAGCAGGTGGGGCTTTAGACGACGTGGTCAGGACTTCGTGGAAAACAAGTAGGCCTTCAGATCATGTCATGGAGAGTAGATAGGGCTTCAGATGACTTCATGGTGAGTAGGTAGTGTTTCAGATGAACACGTCATGGAAAGTGGGTGGGCGTTCATATGGCCAGGACGTCGTGAAAAAATTGTTAGCGCTCCATGAGGGCGTGCGCCGCGTCGTAGAAAGTCAGTAGCGCTTTATGAAGAGCGTGCGACGCGTGGTAGAAACTGAGTAGCGCTTCAAGTAGAGCGTGCGCCGCTTCGAGGAATGTTAGTAGCGCTTCATGTGCACCTTGCGCCGTGTGAAGAGTGATGAGCACTTAAGGAGGAACATGCCCTGCATCTTGGAAAATGTTCAAACAGGATGCTGTGGAAAGTAGATAGGGCTCCAGAAGGGGTGTCTGGCACGTCTTGGCGAGTGGTGTGCTACACTGTCTGACATACGTAGAATGATATCCTTAAAACTGGCTCAAAAACTCTATAATCTGCGGCATTCGTATTGGTTTTGTTTGTGTGCAAACTTGACGCAGGTTGTATTCTCTTTCTCGGTTTAGTCCATAGTGCGGTCCACCAAATGTTGTAGATTTCCTCATCAATGAGAAGCGGTCGCAGATGATCAATTTGCACAAATTCTTAGGCAACACTGTCGCCACTGGTTGAGCAGGAGCGGGAGCGGTTGCGCTACAAAGAGTTTCATGCACATTGATTCCCGATAAACCGCTTCTCAAGTATAAGTCTACAACTTTCGATGGAGTACACTATATGTCTTCACGTGTTCAAAAACGCGGCAGGCAGTCATACATGGCAGAATATAGTAAGAGGAGAAAGAAATCGGCGTCGACCATTTCTATGCAAAAACAATTTGAGAACTTCCGCAGAAGGACGGCTGCTTACTGTATAATCACATGCCATTCGATACAATGATGATATTCTAGAGAGTATCACCAACCCGGCCGTCAACCCCAGCTCCCCAACCCTCGTTTGATATCTTACTCGACCGCAGAGAAGTATATCAGACCTCACATTCCCTTTTTGGGAACCGAATCCGAGTTTTTCGATGTTTAGAATAAATAACTGAAATTGATAAACAATGGAATGAGAAACATTAAGGTCGGCAAAATATTCCTCAACAAGCGAAAATTGACCGCACCGCAAGCCGAAGCGACGTGCACGGCCCCAGTTTCGGAATTTGCCATTGAAATATATCAATCAGTGCCGTAATTCCACCCTAATTAACGAAGCCAAATTAACGTGATTTCAGGAAATTTTGGTTAAGGTTTAATAATTAATTTTGAAAAAAAAATCTTGTTAACCCGGTAATGTGTTAACACGTTAAAGGCATCGTTCGCGCTAGAAATCAATTTTCATTTTTCAGGCTCAAATTCATTATTGAGCGCGGTAGACCACGCTGGTAAACTTTGGCGCGTCAAAAACGTTAGGTAATGAGGTTGGAAGACGTCAAAGATGAAGATGCGCCACCAATTCTCGCCAGTCATCAAGCACTTTTTCCTAGAATGTTGGTGCGACCAGACGTAAGACAACATGAAAAATAGTTACGGCACGAACTCCACATGCAGAAAAACTCCGAAAATGACAGTGACGAGGCCTCTAAAAGCAGAAAAACTTCAAAAAGGATTTTGGCGCGAAATCCGAATTCGTATTTACAATGTGTTCCGATTGACTTTTCTTTACAAATGATGGTTTTTCATGGGCCCCTTCGACATTTTCGTTCACTAGAGAGGCCAAGCTACACAAAAACTTGAAAAAATAATATACGGTTTTCTGCGCGTACGATGCCTTTAACGTTATAACGCACAGGCCTGGCGGTGAGTCACTGCCTCGCATCTCGACCGCCACAACGACGGGAGTAGCAGCTAGAGCAACAAGTAAGCCGCGGGGTTTATAGGCAGACGGTCAGAAGTTCGATTCCCTTCACTGCCAAAGTGCCTGGGATTTTCGCAAAACTGGATATAAAAATTTTATTTTATGATTGGATCTGCGAAACGATTGCTTTGGTATATTTTTGCAGCGTTCTTCACAAATGTTCAGAGCACTCAAGAATCATTCGAACAGAAACGGTAATCGGACAGTTCGGAAATTGTGTTTGAGAATCCACTAAAAACCTATGCGTGGCAATCTTTGAAAAATGAATTATCCGAATATCCGATGAAGTGTTGGCGTATAGCAAGCATAGCGAACAGAAACAAGGCGGAGCTGGTCGACTGCAGACAGAAATTAGTGAAAGTAATGAATCTAATTTGTACATGAGTCAGAACCACCCTTGTAGATATGTAGTAGACGTCGCAATACAATTGCATAGCTGAGTGTGTTTTTCTTATATCTCCCCAATCCATACTGAATATGTGGATAGAAAATCGCCCCTCTCTCATACTTATAAAGGCATTAATTATGTATCAGGTAGAGATGATGTGAGGTAATAAAAGCCGTTGCGGCTCTATCCTAAATGGGGGGGGAGAGTTTGATGCGCCAAAATGGTAAATGGTCTGTAGGCCTAGTACACATTGAAGGAGGAGTTGTCCAGCCCTCTGAAGCTCGAAATATCAACTCAGACAGTAGGTGCGGGCGGATCGCTGGCTTTTGGTGGGCGGATCGACATCCCTCCCGCCATCCGCCCGCCAGTAGCCAGCGATCCGCCCGCCACGAGCCAGCTATCCGCCCGCCGGCAGCCAGCGATCTGCCCGGCAGTAGCCAGCGATCTGCCCGGCAGTAGCCAGCGATCTGCCCGGCAGTAGCCAGCGATCTACCTCTTGTATGTATCACATTAGGATTGCGCAGCACTTATCCCGTTACAGGAGGGGCAGCTCAAAAATAGGTGTACTCCTAATACTAAGCCCTCTCTTTTTTGTTTACTTGTATTGGAGCGTACTTCAAATAGAGCTATACTTGTTAAGCAGGCAATACGGCACCCGAAAACACCCGGTGAACGCCGTGTATCGCCCAGTGCTGTTCGTCGGAGCGAGCGACGCTGCGCCTACTCTACAGGCACCTATAGGCAAATTTGCCGCCTTTTGCTGTGCTGTTAGCAGTTCCGATCGGGATTCAATTGCCGATCTCGAGTTATTGTCAGCATTCTCATGTGCAAGGGAGCCAGTTGATCACTTCCACCTAATTTCTTGATATTTCGAGACACTGACTTCACCGTGGTTCGAAATGCGGCATTGCCGCGGCGGCTAATGTTTGAAAAGGGCGTAACAGCAAATACGCAGCGGTGCTGCATCTAAACTCTTAAAGGCATCGTTCGCGCGGGCACCAGTTTCCATTTTTTCAGGCTTTTTTCATTTATGAATGAGCCCCGAAGGCCACACCGGTAAACTTTGGAGCGTCAAAAGCGTAGGGTTATGAAGTTGGAAGGAGTTAGGCCTCTTTCAGAGTTCGATCGCTGTGCGACGGGATGGCATGTTTTAACTCAGCTAAGAACAGCCCACTTCCCGCCGGCCAAGTCGCGCTAGTCGACTTCGCACGGCTCCAACTTTGTGGGCGTGGGACGGCGCCCCACTTCCCGCGGAGAGAGAGGTTTTCCCGTCTTCCCGCGGAGTGTCGGGGGGCAGTCGGCTATCTCAGGGGGTCATCGAACACTCACTCATCGATTCCCACTTTGATATCATCATTGCACCACCCACTAGCGTGGAGCCAATGAACGATTGCTGAGCAGAGAACGCTGTGTTAAGACTCTTTCCAAAACCCGCGCTGTGTGCGACGCTGGTCTTGGGCAGGTGAACCACTGTTCGTTAATGGCATCTGCGAATGGGAAGACTGCAAGGGCCAGTGAGTGTAGGAAGCTTACCCGTGTAAGCTCACTCCTTACTTGTCAAGAGCAGTTCAAGATGAAATTCCCAGAAGCGGGTTTTTGAAACTTTGTTCTAACAGACCTTTACTTAAAGGGGGATTTTTAAAAGTGTCGCGAACTGTTTTGAGACTGTCTTCTGTCAGTCATCAGATTAGCCGTAAGGCGGTGCTTGTTCACCGTGTACGGGCAGTTAAGGAAACGGCTCTGCCGACTGCCCACGACCAATCTATCGGCCTTCCGCGGGAAGGGTTACGAGACGTCGGCTAGTTGTACCGCGGGAAGTGTGCTGTCTCTGTCTGAGAAATGCAAATCGACGTGCGACGCGATCTCGATCGATGCTCATGGTTTTCATCCGATCGCGCAGCACAGCGACCGAACACTGAAAGAGGCCTCAAAGATGAGGGTTCGCCATAAGTTCTCACCAGTCACTTAGCACTTAATAAAACATGGTTGATGCCATTGTCGAACTACATGAAAAGCAAGGCACAAACTCCCCAAGCAGAAAAACTTCGAAAATGACAGCGACGAGGCCCCCAAATGCAGAAAATCCTCAAAAAGAATTTCGGCTCAAAATTTGAATTCAAACTTACAGTGTGTTCAGACTGACTTTCCCTTACAAATGAAGGTTTTTCATGGGCCCTTTCGACATTTTCGTTAACTAGAAAGGCCGACACCGAGGTCCGTTCAATCATTTGCCCAAAGTTGGAAGATGGCCTTCAAATGCTCCTGTGGTAGCCATTTTCTAGCTACCGGGATCTAAAACCTTGGACTCAGTAACCCCTACCGGGATCCACTTCAGGCTGGTCTATTTTGTTGAGCAAGTTCAGCTTTCCAAACTTTGTTAATATTCTCACAATGAGCAATGTTCATTTATTTATCAAAATTATTATTTGTTATTATACGTCACAAGCGACGCACTCTCTCATTAGAGGATACAGACACTACCAACTTAGTTTAGAATGGGTCATCAAAAGGAACATGTGACCGGTATAATCAGCAACAACTAACAAATAAATGTGACACATGATCATTAGGTATTGACAGGTCAATGGAATATAAACACATTTGTTTTCTTGTTGTGTTTGACTCTGCACTTTTTTGCACTTTTTAACTTTTCTGAAACAACACATTTGTTTATAACACAATGGAACATTTGTAAGAGCTAGCACAAAAAATGCTGCTGCTTCTTGTTTTCAGGCTGTGTGTCGATCCCCTTTTCTAGTAGATAGGATTCGTCGTCAGTTAGTTTCACACCGTTTCAGTTGTACATTTTGTAAACGGTTATTGAGAACAAGAATTTTAGCAAAAATATTTTTTTTCATTATAATCTTTTGTTTAGCAGAAGTATTGTCCATTTGTTGTCCAGTGCGCGAGTTGCATCAACCTCCCTAAAGGTTTCGTCGCTGAAAACGCCATATTTGTCATAATTAGAAAAGCACCGCGAAAGCTTCCGCTGGAGGAAATTTCTAGAAAGGGAGTATCTCACCTCATTTTCCATCTTTTCATTGATGCGTTTAAATACTTTCTTGTAGAAATTCCTTTTCTCTTCTTTGGTCATTTCTTTGAAAACTCCGTTGGAAAAACTCCTTCTATTCATCCTGTTTTCTTGGCGCAGATCTCTCGTACTGCCTTCCGCGAGGGTCAAGCACAATAGAGCAACGAGGTATACGATAGTTCCAACGCGCATTTTCCCAAAAAAAACATTAAAAATGCATCCGTATGAGCACGCTCCCAGTGGTTTGTCCCCATCTTATGATGGGAAAGAGGAAGAAAAAAAATTGGACCACTGGTGATCTGTAATCGCCGGTAGCTTTAATAGCCATAAGGCACAGAAAAATTCCTTATTGCCGATTCTTTGCACGTGTCTAGAGCTCATTATTTGCCGAAAGAAATTCACTGATTCCTTCAGAAATTCACTGATTCCGCTCGTCTTTTCCGGAATTTATTAGCAATCAAACGTAATGCTCATTCTGAGCGTGCCTGAGCTCCGGAACGTGTGCCTTTAATGGTTCTCTACGCCGAGGAACAGATGGAAGTCATTTGGGGTTTGTGCTATTTACAAGCGCTTGCATCTGTCGCGCGACATTCTGTTCCGAATCGCTTATCTATCCACTATGCATTGGATCCGACTCACTCATTTTCGGATATCCATCCGAATGAACCGAAAATTTTATGATCCAAAATCCGATTCACCGAAAAAACGTCAAAATCCGATTGATCCAAAATCCGAATCACCGAAACGTGTGATGAGTCGGATAATGATTCGAATTCCGAATATCCGAAATATGTCATGATTCGGATCGGATAATGAGTCGGATATTCGTAGATTCGACTTATCCTTTAACTCAAAAGAGCGTAATTGCAGACACGTCTAGACATTTCATTCCACTGTAGCCAAGCAGGTACGTAATTACACTGCAGACATACAGTTGGCGCGCATTGCGAAATTTCGGCGCATTTTCCGCGCATCGTCGGCGCATCGCCAGCGCAGATTCAGCGCATAATAGTCATTGATCTTCTTTGTTCGATTCACCTGTGCGAGAATGGCACATTGATGGTACGATTGGCTCCCCAAAATCATGAGTATTGATTCAGTAAATAGCCTTGAAGTCCTGTCTAAACCTTTTCGAACAGGTTTACTCGTTCTAAATTAACACTATTTACTTTTACATGTTAGCAGCCGATCAAATCAACGAGCTCGAACCGTTGTTCATGTTCGCTGTTCTCCCCTACTTGTCATTATCCTGAACTTGGGCAATGATTTCCGGATCACTGAACTCTGAAGTGTTGACCAGACCACAATCACGCTAAAAACCCCGACTTTTCAGGCTGGTGTTCTGCTTCGCAGCCAGGTTCTGTGCAGACGCCGATTTCCGGATCATTGAACTCTGAAGTGTTGACCAGACCACAATCACGCTAAAAACCCCGACTTTTTAGGCTGGTGTTCTGCTTCGCAGCCAGGTTCTGTGCCGACTTCGCGCCGTAAAATTTGTAAGTTGCCTCCTCTGTTTTTCTCGCTTTATGATCGCTCGCTTGGTCTGATTTGGTGCTGATGGGCTCCATGACATTGATCACCTGCTTGCGTACGCGTCACGGTCCGGTGAGTGTCGCGAGCGCGGCGAACGCGGAAAAGCCGCCATCGCGTGAAAGACTCATCTGCACCATATACGGCAAAACGGTTATCGTTAGCGGCATAAAACGAACACAGTAATTCAAATAATGATTCGAAACATGCTAGTTTACTTGATCTGTTTACCTGATTTCACCTGAATGCTGGGATGTCGCGTCGCCGGCCTTCCGCCGCGCGCGGCGCTCACCGACCGCGACGCATAACGCACAGGTGAGCAATGACCGCTCTCCACAAAGGCTAGTGGCATCAAAGGAACACAGCATCTCAAATAATGCTCCGAAACATGCTAGTTTACTTGATTTCACCTGAATGCTGTATCGAACATTTTTTTGTGTCCATTGTGTCGTGACCCCAACGAATTGCGTACCGAATTGTGGCTGGATTGTTCGGTGTGGGACCAGTTCTTGATTGGTTTTAATCCACCCATGAATGTGTAAAATATTTTCAGGTGTGCTATCAAGATTCCTCAGCCTCACTCTTTGTGGGTGTCGCGCGCATACTTATTTCAGCCACTGAGAGGTTAGAACTTTGTTCTCAACCCAAGCTTTAGTTGTGTGGAGATAAAATTGCTCATTAAGGTCATTTGAAACGTCTTCTATGGAAGCAAAGGATTTTGGAAGACGTCTACTCTACTACACAAAATCTTATTTTGAGAAGTGGCTGGACGACCACTTTCTAAACGTCGCAGCTTTCATGGATGCACGCACCGCGTTTTTGGATTCGGTTCTACCTTCCATTAAATGGAAAGAAGTGGCCGACAATTTTCTTCGTGAAAGAGGTACAGAGTTTTGGAGTAGGTGTTTGTGCCACTACTCCTTCTTTCTCAGAGTGCCTCTTCCGCTCTGTCGATAGCGATTCGACGATTGCGCGCAAGGACGTAGAGAAACCTCGTTAGGATGGACCAGTTTGGGACATTCTAACTCAAGCAGATCACGCGGACTGTCCTACCACGAAGACGACGTTCAAGGACGATTTATCTGTGAGTGTGCGTGCGGTGTGTGCGCGTGTAACATCGGCATGGATCGTGAATAGACTTTGCGTTCACTGTTGAAGGTTGGCGCAAACTCGGTGCATCGATGTTATAGGGTGGTGGCCATCGTGTATCAACACTCCTGAGGAGGCAGGAGAAACGGAGGAGGAGCAGAAGTTCCTGATTGGACGCAACACGGGCTGGCCCCGGCCCCGTCTGTTGCGTCCAAGCAGGAACTTGCTCCTCCTCCGTTTCTCCCACCTCCTCAAAGTGTTGATTTACACGATGGATACCACCGGCAATGTTATAGCATTTGACACCGAGTTTGCGCCAACCTTCAACAATGAACGCGAAGCCTATTCACGGTCCATGCCGACGTTATGTATGTGGGTGGGTGTACGACTATACTTATCCTCACATTTAGGTTCAAATTCAGCAGTATGGAATCATTTTGAAGAAGAACCGGCCACCTTTCAATGAAAGCCCGAGTGCGTGGTGGAAACACCATGCAAAAGAGCTACCTCTAATCGCCGAAGCTGTACCCGATTACTGTGTTGCTCCCGCAACTTCTGTAGATTGCGAACGCATATTCAGGTGAGCGAACAGGAGACTTTTCAAGTTCTTCAGTTGAAACAAGGATTTTCTGCATGGCAGGCCAGATTTTCGGAAATAAACGACGAGGTCGGTTACTTGGAAGGAACGCAAGAATTTTGCTAATGGTAAAGGCTCACTCGTGTGAGGAGAAATCAAGGTAAGTAAATCTTATCATGGCGCCTATTGTATGAAGCTTCGTCAAATGGACCCTTTTCAGAATTTCACGTTATTGGACGGAAGAAGAGTACGCCACGTACGCGAGCGAAGAAGCCGAAGATTCAGCAGAATACAGTACAGACGATGACGAATTAGATTTGGAGGAATAACACTCACGACGCTCATTCATACTAACGCTTTAGCACTACTTTAGAATTACCCTCGTTCTGAAGATATCGTGAAGATTAAACTTATTTTTTAAAAACATGATTGGCTTGCAGATATCTTTAAATAAAGATGATTTACAATGGATTGTTTTATCAATTGGAACGATAGAAAAACCATTTTTTCCTGAAAATTTCCACCAGAGTGCATTTCACCATTTTGTATCCAACCGGATATCCGACTCGGATACTCGGATTCCGACTCACCGAAAAAAAAAACGTCAAAATCCGAGTGATCCAAAATCCGAATCACCGAACAAAAGCGATTTTCGAATTGATCCGAAACCTGACTATCCGTTTATGACTCGGATTATCCGATGTTGTTATTTTGAATCTATCCGTTTGAGTCGGATATCCACGACCCCTGTTTTTTGAGTTACACGAAATCCGAGTATCCGAAATTTTTTGATTCGGATCCATTGTATTCTATCCACTAAGCGCCTATGCTCTTTGAAAGCCCAGAGATCTAATATATCTTTTTTGGCCTAATATAACTTTACGTTGGCGAACTCTTAAGTCCTAACCTTAATGGATCTTCTACTCGATTTCACCTGAGTCTTACCCAGTTCTGAAGTCAATTCCTGAGATTCGAAATATCAAGTCTACTCGACTGAGACTGTCCGCTGTAGTTGTGCCCTGGGCGAAGAGGCTGAATATCGAATAGATTCGAATGACCTCCTTTTTTTACCTTCCGGTTTTTGAATAGTTTCGAAAATCCCCTTTTTTCTTTTTTTCAAGTCAGATTTTTGAATACATTCGAACGGCCACTTTTTTGAGGTCCGAATTTCAAATAGATTTGAATGACCTTTTTTTCGTGTTCCGAAATTCGAGTACATTCGAATACATTCGATTCGAATGGAATCGAAAAAATTTTCGAATAATTTCGAATTGACAAACTGATAATGACCCAATTGAGCAGTGAATGTATCCCCTACTTCGGAGCGAATCTTACTGTCATTGACCGTGAGCGGGTGCGCGCGTAGGCTACGTCCACTTCGCCTGACACTTCCCCCCATGCGGTCCCAAAACTTGAATGTGGTGTGTCCACTCCACCCACTTTCCTGTGGCTACCGAGGAAGTGGGTGGGGCGAGTGCACCTTACGATTTCTGGTGATAAGTTGAAAGTGGTTTCAATCTTTGCCTTCGAAGAATTTTTCGTTTAGCCTTTACACAATATCTAAATGAATTCAGCTCAGTCAGGTAGTCAACCCTTCGTTTCAGCTAATGATATCGAAATAGTAGAAATTATAAATGAATGCAATCTCTAATGACTGCTGTAACCATTTTCAGTTAACAAAAGCCGGAAAAAGTAATTGCAGAACTGGTCAACTTCCTGTTCCAGTTATTACCAACAGCCTTCGCAACGTTTGGCTTTGCAGTCTTGAAACTTGCAGGAATCAGTATGCCTCTAGAAGACTTTTTTGCAATCTTGGCATTTCTATGGGGTTAGGAATTTTGTGATAAAAAAACTATTGGAGGTTCTCGAACAACTTGGAACTTGAGCGTGCTCCTCTGATTCCCTAGTCAAAATATTATTAGTTACAGATTCATTGAGTAAATTACACATTAAATGAGATGGAACTATTCAAAACAATCGTTTGTTGCAACCCCGACGAATGCACAAATAGGGGTGAGGACGCACACCAAACCGTTGTTTTACAAAATTTGCACGCGGCGAGGCGCCAAGTGATTTCGAAACACTTTGACGTGGTCATGCCTTCCAATGAAATTCAAGGCCACCTACCCTACACATTAAATAGCGACGAAGATACAGATTTATTCAAAAATATCTGAAATTAAAACTATTGGAATGTTCATTGAAATAGTAGGCTTCGAATACCGTATTGATTCGAATGACTGTTTTTTTCCGATTTCCGATTCGTGCATAGATGCGAACGGTCTTTTTTTGAGGCCCGATTTTAATGGTATTCAAATGATGCGATTTTAGACATTCCGATTATGGATACGTATTCGAATGGCAATTATTCGAGTATATCGATTCGAATTTATTCGAATGGCACAACTATACTGTCCGCCCACGCGGTCGGATTGGGCTCCGAGCGCTGACGCTAAGGCATTTCTCGGACAAGCTTTCCCTCGACTGTTAACGGTCGACCTGTGGAGTTACTCACTATAGATCATCTCACATTCTTTTTAGTGAACTTGCGGGTACGTGATTCTGCTTTTATTCTGTTCTGATGCTGATTTGGCTTTATCAGATGACGATTTTGACCAATTTTTTTTCCAGAGACGATTATGTTCATCAAGGATTCTGAAAAGAGAATAATTTCACGCAAGCCAAAGGACTATTCAAAACTGAAATAGGTATGCCTCTAAAACCATTTTCTGACAGGAGTTTTATTTCAACAAACGGACTCGATACGGACTGCTTACCACCCTAAATAACCCCTACATACCATTTTCGTGCCAGATCCTGTAATGTTTCCTGAGATATCCTACAAAGCGCTTGATGATATGCCCCAAAAATGCTTCGCGACGGCTGTTTGGTACGCCAGACGAGCATTTGCCGTGCAATCACATTCGGGCTGACTTAACATTTTGTTTCATGATGAGCGCGCACTACATTTTTTGTTGATTTTCGAGACCAACACCAAAGTATTTGAAAGTAATCGCCTGAAACCTACAGAAAAGTTACAGCAGACCTGAATTTGGCCTAGCATTCGTCGCGAAACTGCCGCGAACCAGGATAATGCCGCTAAAGTGCCGCAAATTTACCGGGGAACACCGAGACGTAGCTGATAGCGAAAATACCGCTAATTTCTTAGCTGTTATTGCAATTGAGGGCGCCCCAGCGCTGCAGGGGACATATGGCTCAGTCGGGCAGAATCTGGGTAACGTCTTAACTCTCAAAAGATTCTAAGTTTACTCCAGGCGATTCTGTTTAGAAAAGCGCAGTGAAACTGCCAAAACCTATTTAAACTCTATTTAACGCACTACCGCTTTGGGGCAACCGCACTGGGCTACAGCCTCTCGAGAGACGCGCGCCTTCAGTCGCGTGGCGTTGCGCTGTAGGCCGAATTGTGTTTGGTGGTCTACTGCTGATTTCGGAGGCATTCCATTGAAGGCATCTCCAGCGTTGTGTTTGGTCTTCGCTACTATAATGAGCGGCTTCAGGGTGTTGGAAAACCTATTCTCTGTCTCGGAGCCAAATTTACCCTTTTCCACCAAGCCCTTATGCGGAGCGAGGGGAGAAGAAGCGACAAAGTGTGCGGAGAAAGGGGCAGCATACGCCGGCAAGCCCACGCGATCAAAGGAAATATTTTTCAATCCGAAATAGAGGATGTATAGCTACTTCTCCAGAATTTCGTCTTTCCTAGATCTTTTTCTTTACACTTTTTCAAATTTTCGGCCGTTTCATAATATACCTCAATCTTGCATGAATAGCGATTAGAGTTTTTTCCTATTTAAACCAAGTTGTATGTTCACGTCTACGTTCACGGAACCTTCCCGTCTTTACACGAATCGTTAATCCTGACTTTCTAGAATAGACGCTTTTAAAGCTACCGACGATTACAGATCACCAGTGGTCGCAATTTTCACTTCTTCCCTTTTTCTTCCCTATCAAAAGATGGAAATAAGCAGATAACTAATAATGGCGTGCTTATGCAGGTGCATTGTTGCTGTTTTGTTTTTATTTCAGGAAAATGCGCGTTAGAATTATTGTGTGCCTCGACGCCCCATTGTGCTTAACTCTTGCGGAGTGCAGTGAAAGGGATCGTCGAAATCTTCGTCAACAGAAGAGGATGGATCAAAGGAGACTCTTTGGCCCTTTGGACGATATACTCAAGAGAGTAGCCGAGGAAGCACCTACAGTCATCATGAAAAAACTGAGAAATCGGTTAGCTAAACCCTCTCTAGAAATTATTTTCTGTGGGGGCTATCATGGTTCTTTTCTGATAGTGACAAGTATGGTTTTTCAGTGATGAAACTAGTGAAGTTGATAATATTGATGGGTTATTTCTGCTAGATTTTTTGGATTTTTTGTGCAAGTTCTTACAAGTGAACATCGCACATTGGGAGATCATTATCAGACTATTAGTAGGGTATGGATAGGCAAAGTCGGGTTACAGAGTCCAAGGTTGTAGGTTCCAGTAGTTAGAAAATAGCCACCACACCAGCATTTGAAAACCCTTTTCTAATTCTAAGCCAACGAATGGATGCGCCTCGGCGTCGCATCATCACTCGCCATCGGAGCCCCACTGAACCGATGCGTCTTGGATACAGCACGGTGACCGCAGAAAAATGTCAAAAAATTTTTCACTGTATGGCTTTGAACCACAGCATCAGCCTTGATGGCATCATTCGCGCTGTGAACTACATTCCATTTTCAGGCTCAATTTCATGAATGATAGACAACACCGGTAAACTTCGGAGCGTCAGAAACGTAGTGTTATGAGGTTCGAAAAGGTTAAAGTTGAGGATCCGCCACCAGTTCCCACCGGTCATCTATCAGTTTTCCATAAAATGTTAATGTGATCGCCAAACAACATGAAAAACAGTAACGGCACAAATTCCAAATGCAGGGGCGGCATGCATGAACGCTGCAACGAAGGTCAGGGAGCCGCTCCGCGTCCTCCGTGCGAAGCGTAGAGCCACACGTGACCCGAAAAACATGCCGCCCGCTTAACGTTGGGAGGCAAACTCACTACGACAGCAAACTCCACGCCTGACAGCTGTTTTTTGATTTGGTCCTTATCTACAACGGATTCATTTCTGTGAAACTTTATAGCCAAACGGGAAAATCATCTAAAAATTAGTTAACTATGAAAAAGAAATTAAAAAAGATCGAAGTTAAGCACGATTAAAATTTAAAACAAAAACATTTAGGCGGGGAGTTCACTGTGCGTGGTGAGGTTGCGTCTTCACACAAAGGGAACGGCATGCTTCTCGGGTCACCACTGGCTCTACGCTTTGCACGAAGGACGCGGAGCGGCTCCCTGACCTCCTTCGCAGCATTCTTGCATGCCGCCCCAGAAGGACATTCATAGTAACAGTAACGAGGTCTTCGATTGCAGAAAACTTTAGAAACGATTTTGGAGCGTTATTTAAATTCAATTGTACAGTACATTCAGACCGACTTTCCTTTAACAATGCAGGTTTTTTATGGGCCCTTTCGTCATTTGCGTTCACTAGAGGGGCCAAGGTATAACAACAACATGAAAAAATAAAATATAGTCAGTGTCTATCGAGTAGGAAGCCGCACTCAGCAATCGGGAGCGAAATCATTCGATCAATAGCCTTCATCTCTTCGGTTTCCCACGAGCAAATCCCCCATCAACTAGCGTTGCAGCTTCCCCTCATCCAGCTATTGACGATACGTTTTTGTGCGCGTACGATGCCTTTGAGAACGTAGGCGCACAACAGCGGCGTGGTTGCCGGGCATCTCGTTCCCGTCGTCCCGGATAATCAATAACTGGTGTCTCAACAGGTTTCGGCTGCCCCACCTTTCTAGGTAGGGTTGGGGGAGAGAACGATTTTTCAAAGCTACCCAACCCTTTTCTAGCCCTCACGCTGCTGTCATCAAACGCGCCGACGCCCCAAACCCTGTCCAACACCAACCTAAGGCATCTTTCATAGTCCTCACCGCAAGCGCGGCACGCGCGTGACGCGCGGGACGAGCGGTGGACTATGAAACTTTTCACCGCGCGGCACGCGCGGGACAAGCGGGAAGCCACTATGAAATTGCCAGCGGCACCGCCATGGCGGTGCGGGTGAAAGTCGGGCCTCAACTGGGACTTGTAAAGAAATTACTGCCTTGCATTTGAGTATGCGGTGGCGTAGGATAGTCTCAGAATTATTTATGTTGAAGTGGACTCAAATCGAGAAGCAATTATTGATTGAAACGGTAAAACCGCCACGGCTGTTTGGGCGGCGCCGCTATGGCGGTGCTGATGGACTATGAAAGCTCTTACCGCGCGTGCCGCGCGGTGAAAACTTTCATAGTCCACCGCCGTTCCCGCGCGTCACTCGCTTGCCGCGCTTGCGGTGAGGACTATGAAAGATGCCTAACTTACCACGTGCGTGCATGCCGCCCCTGGACGGACTTACTCGCCTGACCGTCGTGCGTTTGGTACGCTCCTGTCTCTCACCTGTTCGGCCCTTTCTTGCTCCAGAATACTGCACAAGGTGTGAAGAAGTCAAACTTTCACTCAGACCCCCTCACAGGAGCGTGATTTTGTCCAATTTTCGCGATTTCCTAGAACCACAATAGTCACGACTCGGTCTTTTTTTTTGTAAAAGTCAAAGAGAAGGAACATTTCATATAAATTGGAAGGTATAATAGAAATCATCGTAAAAACATTCTAAACAGTATACCCCTAATCAGGATTCAACTTTGCCTCCCTGCGGAGATCGAACCCCCTGTGGAACTTCACACCCCACTCCTAACCCTGTCTGGCGCTTTTCTCTTTCCAGCTCGAGTGGGAGAGGGGCTATCTACACACCGAGGGAGAAGTTGTCTCAGTTTTCGCGGCTCTAATTCCTCTCGGGACCACATCGCTTGCGCTGAGTAGGGTGACGTTTCAAACTGCAAAAGCGGGACAACTCCTCCCTCTATGCTTAGAGGGCCCCTGACCCGCTCAAGTCTGGTAAGGCTATGAGCCAACACAAAACGATGGTGTCGAGAGGATCACTTATACAGTGCGTTCGGAAATGATAGGGACACCTCTAATAAATGAGATTTTCAAAAAATTTCTGGGAATGGTGATGAATACTGTTCATCAATGAATTCAGCGTGATAAAAACCTCTGTTCGCAACTTCCTTGAAACCGTGCCTAAAATCATAAGATTTTTCCTTTACATTTAGAAAATTTTCACCGTTCGGAAATGATAGGGATACTCTTGCAAAAATGGAATTTTCACCTCGAACAAAATTTCCCGTTAGAAGTTCCCTATATGAACGCAACACGAGGACACCCAACATCTTTATTCCAATCATGGGCCGTGGTACATCGCTTACTGTTTCCGAACAAGCCCAAATACGTGCCCTCAACGCTGCCGGGCTGAGCCAACGTCTAATTGCCTCCCAGCTCGGACATTCCCCCAACTGCATCAGCCAGTTCCTACGAGATCCACGCTCCTACAGCTTGGCGAAGAGTCCTGGACGCCCAAGAAAGGTCAGCGGCAGGGATGCACGGAGGATAAGCCGACTCTGCCTCAAACAGTAGTCTGTCTCTAAACCAAGTGAGGGCTCAGTTGCCGCTCAATGTGTCGAAGAATACTGTTTGGAGCGTCGTAAACGCAGACGAAAACATCGTCCGCCAAGTGATGAAGAAGGCTCCATCACTCTCAGAAGCCCACAAAGTAGCTCGACTCCGGTTTGCAAGGAACAACATGGCAACAGACTGGTCAGAGGTATGGGATTCTCTAAAAACCCGATAAAATCAAAAAAGATAAAGGCGACATGTTCCAGGTAATTTTCCCCGACGGAAAGAAGTTTAACCTTGATGGATCTGACGGTGCTCGATGCTACTGGAGAGATCTTCGCAAGAATCCGATGGTATTTAGTCGAAGAAATTTCGGAGGCGATTCGCTGATGTGTTGGGGAGCATTCTGCAGCGAAGGTGTTTTGGAAATCGCCTTCACTTCGTCTCGGATAGACTCGGAGGAGTATCAAGAAACATTGCGTGCGCATCTTCTGCCGTTCTTCACTGGAAACAGGCGTAAACGCTACATTTCCCAGCAAGATAACGCTGCGGTCCATGTCTCCAGATCCACAAAGGCGTGGCTTCAACAAAACTGAGTTCGCGTGATGGAATGGCCCGCGAGTAGTCCTGACTGCAACCCGATGGAGAATATCTGGGGCATTATTGTGCGCCAGATTTACGCGAATAACAAGCAGTATGGGACCGTATGCGAGCTAAAGGCCGCTGTACTCGAAGCCTGGAAAAATTTGGATAAAAATGTGATATCCAATTTGATCACTTCTATGCCGAATAGAATTTTTGAATTGATTTCGAACTCTGGAGGTGCGATATCATATTAGATTTCATGTATGTGTCGATCCTTGTTTGATAATTTTTGTTTTTTGATAGTGTCCCTATCATTTCCGAACGGCGAATAATGTGATAATTTAAAATAAAATATTACATTTTTATGCTATTGTTATAGAAACAAGTGAACATAGGTTATTTACCTTGCTGAATTCATTTATGAGCATAACCGAACGCCGCACGCAATTTAAACATAAAGACTGTGGTTTTCAGGGGTGTCCCTATCATTTCCGAACGCACTGTAGCACTCATGAACACCTTGATAGAAACACAGGTTAGACAAATTTACTAATTTTCAAGTGTTTGAAGGAGATGTTCACACCCGTGAGAGCAGGAAAAACGGAACCATACCGTCTTATCTCCTT
The DNA here is from genome assembly GCA_029168955.1 of Aplectana chamaeleonis. Lineage (NCBI taxonomy): Eukaryota > Metazoa > Nematoda > Chromadorea > Rhabditida > Cosmocercidae > Aplectana > Aplectana chamaeleonis. The sequence goes on from JAPDOI010000898.1 coordinate 27,839, forward strand.
ATCAGAAGATGTTTGCTCTAGGCATGACTGATTTGAGTAACTATTCGTTTTATTCGACAACTTGAGTTCATAAATCCCCTTCGAATGTTCGATTGAATCGAAGTTTCAATTATACAAGGTTCCGCTTCATCGATTCACTTAGGCTAATTGTATTTATACTTTTCCAGATTTTTAGATTGTTTCGAGACTTTCGGAAGATAACTTTTTTTGTATGGAGGGAATTTTTTTTTGAAACCAATCTATTCGAAAATTTGAACTTTTGACTTTCTATTCTTCGAATCTTCCGAGGAATCGATTTAATCCGAAGAATCTTTTCTTGGTCGCTATTTTTCCGAAAGTAAAAATTTACGAACTTCCGAATACTCAACTATGTTCTGGTCATCACATTCAAATACTAAGACACCAGAGAAATCGTTCAATTGTTTTCCCGTATGGTTCAAGAACTACGCAAAAAATCTATTCATTAGATTATTGGAATAAATTTCCGGATATTATCTGAAACGGATAGAGTACAAGTGGAGTAAGAAAATTCGAGAAACTCCTCGAATTGTGCAAGACAATTCGGAGACTTGCTTCTTATCCTACACTAGTTTTCTATGACTGCATCGATCATCACCTTGGTGTTAAAGGCATCGTACGCGCAGAAAACCGTATATTATTTTTTCATGTTTTTGTGTAGCTTGGCCTCTCTAGTGAACGAAAATGTCGAAGGGGCCCATGAAAAACCTTCAATTGTAAAGAAAAGTCAATAGGAACACATTGTAAATACGAATTTGAATTTCGCGCCAAAATTCTTTTTTCAAGTTTTTCTGCTTTTGGAGGCCTCATCACTGCCATTCTCGGAGTTTTCTGCATGTATAGTTCGTGTCGTAACTATTTTTCATGTTGTCTTACGGTCGCACCAACATTCTAAGAAAAAGTGCTAGATGACTGGTCAGAATTGGTGCGGATCTTCACCTTTGGCGTCTTCCAACCTCATTGCCCAGCGTTTTTGTCGCGCCAAAGTTTACCAGCGTGGTCTACCGGGCTCAATCAAGAAATTGAGCCTGAAAAATGAAAATTGATTTTCAGCGCGAACGATGCCTTTAAATGGCAGTGTCCACGAAAAAAACCATATCTGTTTTCTTCAAGGAGATCGGCAGCTGCGGGGCCTAGAGCAAGCCTAACGTTGAAAAAACTAAGAAAAATGAGCTCGGAACGGTCCCCTACGGCCCCAAAGTTGGACAGTCGTCAGCTCGTCACACCCCAGATGCACTTTCCACGCCCACCGACGTGAACAAATGAGTGCTCGAGATTGTGAGGTGAGCGATGGTTTCCGATCAATAGCCCCGCTCTTCCCTTCATTCTCAACTTCTCTCTTTACTCATGTCTGCTCTCATGCATCCGCTACAAAAGACGGAATTTACAAGAATCGGACAACTCGTCCACCATGCTTCCCTAGCTCAATTTTTGAGGGACCATAAATGCGTTCCTAGAAAGTCTTGTACGATTACAAAAACATCATTCGAATCAGCATATGACCGTCTTCAAGATGGGTGGAAAAGCAGAAAAACGATTCTTATCGTTAACACTGCCTTTGAGCGGGGAGAGATCTGCTTGTTTGGAAGTCTTCGTAAAGCTTGCGAGTCCTGACTTCAAAAGAAACGTTTCAGTCAACGTGTCGCGCGCGCCACGAAAAAAAGTTAAATTTGAATGAATAGTACCTAACCACTTTGAAAATTTTGTAAAATATGTACTTTAATAAAGTCGTGCATTTGCCGGGAGTAATTTTCTGCTCTGTTTTTTCTAAGTCTTTTGTGTACTTCAAATAGAGCTGTACTTCTGAGGCAGGCAATACGGCACCTAATAACACCCGGTAAACGCCGTGCACCAACCACTGCAGTTTGTCGCTGACCTAGAACTCTACAGGCCCCTACAGTGACATTAGCCGCCTTCTGCTGTGCTGTTAGCAGTTATGATCGGATTCCATCTGGGCATTTTGTCAGCATTCTCTTGGGCGGAATTCAGTTGTCTAATTCCGTCAGCGTTCTTGATATTCCAAAACACTGACTGGACCGTGCTCTGAAATGCGGCATTTGTCGCGGTGGCGAAAGTATGAAAGGAGCGTAAAGCAAGTACGCAGCGGTACTGCACTCACACTCTTAAAGGTAGTGTTCACGATAATCTTCGATTTTGAGATTTTATACTGATTCAATTGCTTAGCCCCCGGGTAGAACTGTAATGACGGAGAGATCGAGAACAACGCACCAGAAGAGCACCAAATCTTAAAAAAACTCATTCCGCCTCTTGTGTCTCACAGGAGCTGTTCGTTGTGACGACAAAGTCATTTGTGGAACAGTCTCTACCATCTGTCGCTTCGTAATTTCTTTCAGACCCTTACTAATACTGCTTTGCCTAAAGTTTTCTTCCATTTTTCATTAACCCCTTTTCCTATCGGTGACAAGCACCGTGAACATTTTCATTCAATCGCACAACTAAGCCAGGTCAGATGATAATGTCACTGAAATAATCATTCAGTGCGTTTCTCGCTGCTTATTCGTAATTTTGATAAGACTTGGTTGCCAACGCACTGTTTTGAGTGAAAACTCGCGGACAAAATCCTCGTGAACACTGCCTTTGAAGCCGACGCGATAGTTCGAAACCCTACCATGGAAAGTCTTTTTACGATCACTGCGGTAACCGTGCGGTATTCGTGACATCTCTGATCAGTTTGGTTGTAAGAGAATATCTGATGCCGAGGTCCGTCTATTCATCGGCCTCAGATTGAAAAAAAGGCCTCCAAATAATTCTGTGGTGGCTACTTTCTGGCTACTGAAACCAAAAATGTTGAACCCAGTACTCCGACTTCGCGGATGCCTAGTCCACTCCAGGCTTGTCTATTCTGTAGAGCACGTTCAGCGTACCAAACTTTGTTAATGATCTTCAAATCGGCGATGTTCACTTGCAAGAACTAGCAGAAGAAGTCCAGTGCTGCTGCTCGATTAGGCTACGTGTCGCTTTTCCTTTTTAGTAGATGGGATTCTCCGTCGGTAAATTACACACCGTTTCATTTAATGTCTATCATATCAAAGGTTATTGAGAACAAAAATTAAAGCGAACATCTTTCTTTCTCATTATAATCTTCTGTTCAGCAGAAATAATGCATGTATATTCAATGTTCAGTGTGCAAGTCGCATTAACTTCACAAGTTGCATCACTGAAAACGTCAGATTTGTCACTATCAGAAAAAGAACCGTGATATCCCTCACTGAAAGTAATTTCTAGAAAGGGAACAGCTCACCAATTGTCTAATCTTTTCTGTGAGCATTTTGATTCCTTGATTGGCTGCTTGCTTGGCTGCTGTCCCGCCTATTTGATTGAACAGGTCGGAATAACTCCTTCGATTCATCCTGTTTTGTTGGCGTAGATTTCGACGACCTCTTCTAAAGCCTTTCGTCAGGGTTAAGCACAATAGGGCAACAAGGCAAACGACAATTCCAACGCGCATTTTTCTAAAAGAAAAAGCATTGAAAAAGCAACTGTACAAGCATGCTCAAGAGGTAATTGCTTCGTCTCCATCTTTTGATGGGTAAGATGAAGAAAGAAGTGGCAGTTGAAAGCAGTGGTGATTTGCAGTCGTTGCTAGCTTTAATAGGCGTAGAGCGAAGAGAATTTCCCTCATTGACGATTCTTTGCAGGTGCCTGGAGCTCATTATGTGTCAAAAGAAATTCACTGCATCCTTCAATACTCGTCGACCACTCCTCTTTTCTGAAATTTGTTTGCAATTCAATGTTATGTTTATCCTGTGCGTGCACGAGCTTCGGAACGTAAGCCAATTTCATCATTCTCTACGCCAAAGTACGGCTGGAAATCACTCGGAGCTCGTGCCATTTTCGAGCTCTTTCATCTGTCGCGTGACATCCTGCTACGAGCTCTGAACCATCGAACGATAGAGAGAGCCACGCTCTTTGAATTTCTGGAGTCGTTTTTACTCGTATATGACTTCACGGAGGCAAAGCTTTAATTCCTGGATTCCATTGATTTTCTTGTTGATTTCACTTGTATTCTGCTTGATTCTTTCAGTGAATAAAATTCTGAACGTGTGCCCGATTGAGAGGAAAAAGTTTGTACAGATTGTATTTGGCCTCTTCGGTGAGCACACAAGCTCACTATCCACGGATTGAATCCTCCGTGATCCCGCAGTCATACGAATTTATTCCGACATGGCGTTGAGACGAACTCCTCGACCATACCATCACATTTCTTCCTTACAGCTATTGAACAATATCCCACTCAACTATCATCAGCGTTGTCGCAGTAGATGGTGTACTCTCCGATGATGACGACGACGTTCTTCAGCTCAGAGTACCGATACTAAAACGCCTACGTCGTTGTCAGCGTCGAAAGCGAGCCAATGCGACCGTTCTGAAGCAAGAAAGTTGTATGAGAAGGCGGAGTTCCATAGGCAAAGTGGGCTGAGTTTCACACCTATTGTGTCTTAAAATTGCTTTGAAAAAGTCATTTTGGCTAGTATTAAAGGCTTAAAACGGCGTCAGAGTTCAATATCAGGCCACGCGGGTGGAGTAATTTCGATAGTCCAATCATATTTGCGCTCTTATGCATTTGCGAGCTCGTTGTCCGTTTTCAACCAAATTGAATGAAAAAAAAACAACCCGTTGCCACTTTTCATCCGAATTTCTCGGGGATTTCTTGTCAAATCTCCATACTAGCAATTCCAAGCTTTCGACTCAGACCATAAAACCGATAGCATTTTTGAGGGTGTAGGATGCCCTCAAGGCTAGTTTCCTGCAAAACAGCGAACATTGCCTGGAAATAGCTTAGAAGCTCGGATAGCACCGTTTGTCAGATATCGCTTGCCAGCAATCGACAGTTGAGAGTGGCGACTTTTTGAAATGTGGCCACAGACTTTGTGAGCCCTTTACGTACAGAAAATAATGTGCAGCAAATAAAAGGGCACCTCAAAAGTCTTTGCAGGCTATAAAACGGCGACATTTACATGGTTCTTACGCGTGCTGGTGCGAAGCGGAGGTTAGAGACAGTGAGAGAGCGGAGAGCAGACGGAGGCTGCTGCATTGCGCGCGCCGCTCACGCCTCGAATGATGTGAATTACGACGTTTTATAGAGGGTATATTCAGAAGCGCTGTATTCACAGAGAGAATCAGGCAGGAATGAAGTGAAATCAAAAAGGAAAGCAGTGGGTTTGGCAATAAAGGTTTGCCTCTGTGAAGTTAACTCCGATTGAAAACGGCTCAAGGAACGTAAAAAGCGTGGCTTTCTCTCTATCAATCGATAGTTTAGCGCTTCAGAACACAATGTTGCGCGAAAGATGAAGGGTCTCCAAAATGGCTTGAGCTACGAATGGCTTCCTAGTGTATTCGGCGTAGAGAACAACGCAAAAAGCGCATTTCGCAACTGGTTCAGCGATGTGATTTACATATCAATTTATTTGTGATTTGACAATCGGTAAGTACTAAACATGTTAATCACTTCCCCTGTCTCACTCCATCTGAAAAAGCACAGCCTGCATGGCGTCTGAGTGATTTGATATACAAACCGATAATATGGATTGATTTGACAATCAGTAAGTGATCAACTTGCTAGTGGCTTCCCCAGTCCGACTCCATCTCACAGGGGCAATGCACGATGTGTTTCGGCGATTTGATCTACAAAGCAATTCCTTACTTTTCTACTTGCTTTTCTGCATACCTATACGACTACTTACTTAGCGCGGCTTCCTCCATGATAGAAACGGACGATACCTGCTTACATGCCTACTAGAGTATATCAAACGAATAAAAATTGTCGAATATTCGAATAAACGAATAATTCGAAAGATTAACTCCTTCGAATATTCGAATAAACGAATTAATCGAAAAGTTTACTTCCCCGAATATTCGAATAAACGAATTATTCGAAAAATCGACTTCGCCGAATATTCGAATAAACGAATTATTTGAAAAATTGACTTCTCCCAATATTCGAATAAACGAATTATTCGAAAATTTGACTTTTTGAATAATCGAATTATTCGAATGATTCGAGTACGAATAATTCGAATATTCGGCCAAAGTCACGAGTAATCGAATAAGAAGTACGGACCGAGTACGCATAATCGAACCCCCGTTCGCGGCAATACCAACTTTCCTGACTTTTTTGTATGGTATTATATAGATCAAAACTATGTCAATGTACTTCCACGAAAGAGACATTTCACATTATATCATAAGAGTATTCAAACCAACATTTATCACTGTCTATGAGTAGTTGTTAAAGGATACGATCAAAGCTTTCGGGTTTTATAAACAATATCTACCAACAATATCCGAAATTCCTATCAGTTTGGGGCAGGCTACGGCGCGAGGTGTGATACAGCCCAACTTTGGTCCGACCCCCCCCCACCTCCAAGTCAAGCGATTTGCTCAACCCCCCCCCCCTGAGAAAAAAATTATGGCAACGACCGTGGGGAGGAGGTCCTCACTTCGTGATTTTTTTTATAGTGAACGAATTTTTAGATCAAGACTACATTGATGCGTCGATTGTATAAATTTATCCTAAAACAGCAACAAATAAATGATTTCCACGAATGCACACAAAAACAACTGTAGCGACGATGACACCAAATGCTCGTTCAAGGACCATAGGGCACATAGGTGCGTTTTCGAGCAAGAAAACCACATTTCATAATTGGCTGTTCAAACGGGAAAACGTACTCAAAATTTCATGGACGCAGCTTTAAGCCGAACAGCGCTACATAGGGTGGGAGGAGCCTGTTTTCATGCCTGAAGGCAAATAGGTGCGGTTTCGGGCATGAAAACCACATTTAGAAATTGGCTCTTCAGGAGTGAAAACGCCTTCAAAATTTCATGGACGCAGCTTTAAGCTGAACAGCGCTACATAGGGTGGGATCCATGAAATGGTTCTAATCCTGGATTGTGACGAAATATTTGAAAGTATTTATCGAATTTTAATTAGGGAGTTTCTGGTTGCTACAACGTGCAGAAAACCCAGTCACGGACCCAAGTAACTTATTTATTTCTTTTAGCCCCTTCGAAACGGTCTTTGAAGACCCATTTTAGGTGTGATACAATCGATTGTGTCACACCTAAAAATGGGTCTTCAAAACCCGTTCTGAACCGGTCAAAAGAACTAAATCGAATACTTGGGTCCAAGACTAGGTTTTCCGCACGTTGTAGCAACGCGAAACTCCCTAATTTAAGTTTCGACAAATACTTAAATATTTCACAGCAATCGATTTTTTCATGGACCCCACCCTATGTAGCGTTGTTCGGTTTGAAGCTGCGTCCATGAAATTTTGGGTGCGTTTTCACATCTGGACAGCCAATTACAAACTGTGATTTTCATGCCCGAAACCGCACTTATGTGTCCTCAGGGCATAAGGACAGGCTCCATCCATCCTGTGTAGCGCTGTTCGGCTCAGAGCTGCATCCATGAAATTTCGGGTGCGTTTTCACATGCGGACATTCGCACTCAAAATGTGGTTTCGCACCCGCAACCGCACCAATATGTACTCACGGTATAAAAAAGCCTATGCTTCTGGCGATCTCTCATCTTGGGAACTGCTGCTGACATATCTAGGAGCTCATTGGCGGCACAATTTAGCTGGCCACGACTCTTCCATGTCAGGTTCATTAACGAGGGCCATGCTACTATCGTCTCCTTTCTTGCATGCTTTCTCCACCTGTGAATTGCCACCTCTTCTTGTGAGTTCCTGACTCATTTTTACATCTCCATTACATATTCTGCCTCATTTGTATTGCGCAGTTGTTTCGTTTACACTTCGATTTCTTTTTTTTTATCACCAGTCTCCTCAGATAAAAACAGCCCACTTCCCGCCGGCCAAGTCGGGCTAGTCGACTTCGCGCGGCTCCAATTTTGTGGGCGTGGCACAGCGCTCCACTCCCCGCGGAGAGAGGGGCTTTACCGTTTTCCCGCGGAGTGTCAGACGGCAGTCGGCTAATCCTGGGGGTCATCGAACACTCACTCATCGATTCCCACTTTGATATCATCATTGCACCACCCACTAGAGTGGAGCCAATGAACGATTGCTGAGCAGAGAACGCTGTGTTGAGACTCTTCCCATAACCCGCACTGTGTGCGACGCTGGTCTTGGGCAGGTGAACCATTGTCCGTTAATGGCATCTGCGAATGGGAAAACTGCAAGAACCAGTGAGTGTAGGAAGCTTCCTCGTAGAAGTTCACTCCTTACTTGTCAAGAGCAATCCAAGATGAAGTCCCCAGAAGTGGATTTTCGAAATTCTGTTTTAACAGACCTTTACTTAAAGGGTGATTTTCAAATGTGCCGCGAACTGCTTTAGAACTGTCTTCTGTCAGTCATGAGATTAGCCGTAAGGCGGTGGCAGAAGGGCCGCAGAGTGCTTGTTCACTGCGTACGGGCAGTCAACGAAACGGCTCTGCCGACTGCCCGCGACCGATCTATTGGCCTTCCGTTGGAGGGGTTACGGGACGTCGGCTTATGGTACCGCGGGAAGTGTGATGTCTCTATCTGAGTCATTTCGCCCACTCAGTTTGATCTCCAGTTTTATTTTGACCTCTTATTGTGATCTCATTTTTTTAAATTTTGTTTTATATTAACGGTATGGCTCTCAAATCCCCGCCCCCGTCCTGTTACATAGAAGTCCATCTTAGTTCCTGGTTCTTGGTTGATCGAAGGTCCGACCCCCATCCCAACCCACCGGACGTCTACGGGTTGGACCCCTCCCTATGTGATACATCACCTCCCTCTGTGATACATCACACCTCACGCCCAACCCTGGTTTGGGGTCCTATCCAAGCGGAGGGGCACTGTTGTATCGCACATGGCCACGCCCATTTTTCCGCGCTGCAATCCTGATTTGGGAAAACCCGGGTGATGCTCAAATTTAGTGCGGCACGGTAAAATGGGCGGAGCCAAATGCGTCCAGCCATAGCCCCCCCCCACCCCTAAAATACCCAGTTTGGATGGAGACATTTCACCTCTGGACCGCAAAAATTGACATCTGCCGGAGACTCTGCCTCCTATTTTTCTGGAATTATTCGTTTATTCGGCCGAATATTCGAATATTGGGCCGTTCGAATATTCGAATAAACGAATTATTCGAAAAATTGACTCTTCCGAATATTCGAATAAACGAATAATTCGAAAAATTGACTTGTCCGAATATTCGAATAAACGAATTATTCGGAAATTGGCTTTTCCGAATATTGGAATAAACGAATTATTCGAAAAATTGACTTTTCCGAGTAATCGAATTATTCGAATATTCGATTATTCGTTTATTCGGCCGAATATTCGTTTTCCGAATATTCGTTGACATACTCTAATGCCTACCCACATACTGTTCGCGCAATGATTTCAGTCTGATGAATGGACGAGGATGCGGCTGTAGATCACCCCTCACGAATCGAAACCCCATTCTCCAGTGAGGCCGCGAACACCGCACGACCACCTGCCTGGTCCATGCGTCTGACTAAATCGAAAACGGAAACCATACCTGCTCAGCGTCAGACTCAATTGAAAACGAGAACCAAACCTGTTCACTTGTTCGCGTACTTGCCTAACTCAATGCCTACCTCCTTACCAGCCTGTTTATCTGCCCATCGGAAAGGGAATCTCCAGAAAACGTGTTTGAAAAGTTTAAATAACTTTTTTGTAAAGTTTCAAGGAGCGATTACATGTCCGGACAATTGGATGTGATACAAGTTTTTGGACTCATAGCGCTCTGAATAGGAATCACATTGAATGCAAATTATTTCAAGAAAAGGGAAGGGATAGTTGACGTCTGTAACAGTCACTGAATTTCTTTTGGAGATGCGTTTGAGGGGGCTGTTGTGCGCGCGCCAGAGAGACTTCCTCTTATATCGCGCTTATTTGGAGGGATTGGGAGCCAAAAGTTGGCTGGCATTATACAAAGTGTTTCTTTTTCACAATTATGTGGGAATCTCAGACTTCATACCTGAGCTTGCCGTGGAGCTTCAATCGGCCGCAAGATCTATGTACCCCGAAGTTTCTTAGAGTTCAAAACCAGATCCATTACTGGTAGTTCAACCAGAAAAAAGGAGTGCACTACAAAAGAAATAAACTTCCATGGGACAGAAAGACATGCAGTGGAATAGATTCGAGATCAGCTGAAATGACTCAATGTGATCCTGTGAATGCCTCGTGGAACACTTGCGGCTCTTGGCTAGCTCGACTTAAAAAATCTTTATTGTGCCCAAAATTACAGTCTGTCGATGAACGATTGGTTTACACTTCCACAACAAGACAAAAACCGCTTAGTACTGATGGGATAGACAGGAAAAAGTTCAGGTCAGATTTTCCATTTTTTATGCAGTACACGCATTGGTGTGAGGCCGCATACATCACTTGCATACTGTTTAGCCCACTGAAAAGTTTATCTCAAAAACTGCACCATCAGAAAACTAAATGTCTTTTCGAACTCTTGGTGAAAACTCGAGAAAGTGCTGACTTAAACCTAACTATAAGAGGTTTTGCAATTCCGAACAATTAGGCGTTCATTGGTTGAAAACGTGGAACTTCTTTAAATTCCAATCGTAAATAATTCACGTTCTACCAGGCAGGGGTACTGATTTATTGAAAGGTTCCGAAGAAATTTAGGTGTAAGGTACAAAAATCGTTTTTGAGAAATTCGGAATACATAGGTGGTTTTCTCGACTCTCACGGATCACGGTCTCATCTTCGTGCTGATAGATCCGGTGACTTCTGCGTCTTCAACAATCTTGATCACAACACAGATCAACCATGCACTAGTTTGATAATGACCCGATAATTTTATCATTTCAACATTAAAAAAAACAGTCGAACTATACTATGGATAGGTCAAAATGCGTACAGCTCAATAATCACGAATTGACCCCAAAACATTGTCAGGCGGTCAAAATTTAGGAAGCTTTTGCTCCACAGTCGTGCTGTCCGTAATTTTGGCGTAGCCTGTAGGTTGTTGAAGAACGTTTGCTCACTGTGGATCCATTAAGAGACTCGAAGGTGATACACATTTTCGGAATCGAAGGATTGCGAATGAGCATTACGCTAAATTGCAAATGGTTCCAAGGTAAAAGAAGGTATAGCTGGCACCTGAAGTAGTCACGGAATTCCTTCCGGCAAACGATGAACTCCAAACACCAACGCGGAATCAGCCATGAGGTAACTCCCCTTCACAGACGGCTATAAAAGTCACCATCGATGATAGTTTACCAGTAGTCTCAACCTACACTTCTTTCTTCTAGTTCCCTTTGGGATGTACAAAAAAATTACTCCTGAAGCATACTAAGCCAGAGAAATCTCCAGTCCGCAATTGCGTCTCGACACGCTTTGCGGCCGCACGCGCCGGGGTCAGTCGAGTTTCCAGCGTCAAAGCCGACTCGATATGGCTTTTTATACAGTTTTCTCCAATTTTGTTTACTTCCCAGTTTCTAAAACCCACCTAGAGTCAACATATCGGCGGCTGTGGCGCTGGAAACTCTTTCCACTCGAAAGCGCGCGGCCGCAAAGCGTTTCGTGACGCAATGGCGGACCGGGATTTGGTCCAGAGAAGCACAGTACTACTTGTTTCAAAAAATGCGTGTTTGGATCTTTGTATGCCTTGTTGCTCTACTATGCTCAACCTTTGCGGAAGGCAGGAGAAGAGGCCGTCGAAATCTTCGAAAACAGATCAGAATGGCTCAAAGAAGAGGATTATGGGCTGATTTTGGTAAGAAGCTGTTCAAGGAGACCATGCGACAGACATTACCACTCATCGCTAATTGTAAGGAGGTAACACCAATCATCATCAGAGAAATTTATGACGCGGCAAGGAAATAATAAAGTGTTCGGCCAAACCTCACTATGTTCTGTTCTGATACATAGTGTAAACACAAGAAATACATCCTTTTGTAGACTGAACCATATATGAGAATAAACCGTTTCCACTGAGCAGAGAATTACCTTGAAAAGAGGTAATCATTGTTCGCTCAAACTTTTCTCTCGATAGTGTTTTGTATAGCAAATACATAGTAGCAGATACGATGTGGGATATAAGAATGGAAAATCGCATCTACTCGGAAGCGAAATAGGTAAAAGTGCTGTTCGGGTAATAGACACAGCGTGAGCAGCAATTGGTTCTATTCATGCTAGTTTTCACAAGTGGGACTAAAAGCCTGAGTAAAGAGGAGGAAGGGTAGGGTCCGGTAGAAGTTTCCATTCCGGGTCTTTCAGCTGAGTCAATGTAGATGTACAGTTGGCACGGATCGCTCTGACACATTGCCTTCCCTAAAAGTTGGCGCAAACTAGGTGCACGTATGCTGTAAACTGTGGCGCCAAGATTGCGCCAACCTTAAGTGAGAACGCAAGGCATCATATGCCATCCATGCCCACCCGGGATGTGCGTAATAAAATTTCGTAATTCGTTCGTCTTTCAACCGGCTGAAACCCTCGTTAGTCGTTTATAGTGAGCTGTTAAAAACCTAGACTTTGAAAATAAGCACAGGTGAGGCAGAAAAAAGCCCTTACGAATGGAAAAAGAAGGAAGGCATGGAGAGATGGATGTTTCTCAAAGCATTCATGGCCATTAAACACACAAAACATTCATCGTTAGAGAGCCTAGTTCAAAATGCAAACCTACACATGAATAATTAAAAATATAAATGATAGCCTGATACTCGAGAGCGTGTGTTTGTCGGTTTCTGTCCATTTTCCGGTGGGAAACGAAGCAATATGGGAAACAGAAGAAACCGAAATCTCTTCGTTTTTTTTCAATGCAAAACTTGATGTTCTGCGCTATTATGATTATACATGTATGAGATCTACCCCATGATGAATACACGGAGAACTGCGGCGACCCCGCTCTAATTGTTCTCTGCTTAGCGTCGCGAGCCGAGCGTGGTTTAGAGCTTATTCCCATAACGGAGGAAGGCCGCTAAAAATTAGAACTCGAAAGAGAACGTCACCTACTGATGGGTACCAGCACCACTTTATCGGAAACCCACATCTAGAATTTATGACTGAATATCGTAGGACGACTCCCTTCACACTCCAATCATCGGATACAGTTACCGTCGGTGGGCAGTTGTGGCCTGCAGGCACAGCTCCATGCTATCACCTCTGATAGTGCCCTCTGTCAAAATCTCCGCTGGAGCCGGTCAGTGCCGGAACCGACTCAGTACGCCCACCATTAAAGGCAGTGCTGAAAAAATATGAAGGTTATGCGGGGAAAAACGGGCTAGAATTAAAGTTTCTAGTGCCCAAAGATGCCATTTTGTGCACACGTGCACAGCGCCGCCCAAAAAGATCGCAGTCTCATGCCGAGCAGTCAAAAATCATCGACATTCAGAGGAAGAAATAAATGCAAATTTATCTAATAAAAACAGTTGAACAATGAAAGCAAGCACATGAGCCAACGCTTCTGACTAGATGAGTCAATGTTTATAGAGTGAAATTCAATTTCAAGCCAGCTGATGTTCTTTACATTAGAGATCATCGATGCCGATGGTGTGGAGTGGGCTCGTCCACCATCAAAAGACAAGAAAGTTCAGGCTTCAAATTTGGCCCAAAATAGCGGTTTTGTTGCGATTTTTTCTCATAGGTCCTACTACTCTGATTCCAGGAAAGGGTTCAGAGAGAAAAAGTAGACAAGCATTTTTGATCGCGCCTTTAAGTCACACGACCGACACGAAATCGCATAAACGCTGCGCCTAACCTTGCGCAACGTTCGCTTGGGGTCATAATGTGGGGATTGCAGGACTGTGAAGCAGTGTTAGTAGAAAAAATAACTATTGAAGGCTATGGTTATTTTGTATCATCCAGCTCGGACAACCAATAGGGAACTATGTATCATTCCTGATGTAAGCCTTGGGTTGAAGCGCGATTTGAATGTCTATTGATCTCCTATCGATAGATTTTTTCTATTGATCTCTTATCGATAACGATAATTTTTTTGATTCCCTAGGCCGTTGGTCGTTAGACGTAACACCGAAGAAGCCCGCTAATCGTTAAATTCGTAAGTCGTTAGTCGTAATTACGCAGATCCTTGATGCCGACTGTAGTTGAGTGTGCGTATATCAATACATAGCAGATACCAGTGACATTTTTCGCGTTTACTTGGGTGAAATATTACAGAAAGACACACATTATGCGCTTCTACAATTTCAAATGCGAGGATTAGCAATTTTAATTTAAAGAATACAACGATCTGGGTCCGGCGAAGAAGCTGGAGATGGCCCTTTCTCGGTTGGCAATCGCTGGCCACTATTCAATCAAAGATTGATTGACTCGCTGCAATTGTTCGCTGTAGAGATCTGCATAAACACTTTGTCCATGTTTCAACAATTAAAAATTAACAATGCCGCGGGTACTCCATCAAACACACGAAAGCGCTTATTTGGGGGTGTAAACCTGGTATAGCAGTACTCCAAGGGATTTCGTTATAGAAAGCCATACCCTCCTGCGTTTTGGTTGTTATACACGACCCATCTCTTATTTCCTGTGATAAATGAATCAAAAAATACTTCTGCGTTGTGTCGTTGGAGCAGTATGTTGCACGTGATTGATCGGTTAGCCTTGTTCTGTTCGAACAGATTTTGCGGGACCCAAACACCTGCTCAGCTTACTCTCCCAATCCGCTTCAATTGTTTCTGAATGGTGGACCAGGGTTGGTTAAAGGCATCGTACGCGCAGAAAACCGTATATTGTTTTTCATGTTTTTGTGTAGCTTGGCCTCTCTAGTGAACGAAAATGTCGAAGGGGCCCATGAAAAACCTTGATTTGTAAAGAAAAGTCAACCGGAACACATTGTAAATACGAATTTGAATTTCGCGCCAAAATCCTTTTTGAAGTTTTTCTGCTTTTTGAGGTCTCGTCACTGTCATTTTCGGAGTTTTTCTGCATGTGGAGTTCGTGCCGTAACTATTTTTCATGTTGTCTTACGGTAGCACCAACATTCTAGGAAAAAGTGCTAAATGACTGGTGAGAATTGTTGGCGGATCTTCATCTTTGAAGCCTTCCAACCTCATAGCCCAACGTTTTTGACGCGCCAAAGTTTACCAGTGTCGTCTACCAGGCTCAATCATGAAATTGAGCTTGAAAAATGAAAATTGATTTCCAGCGCGAACGATGCCTTTAAGACTACTCAGACAGTCGGAGGTAGTACGTCGGCACAACAGGGTTAGTACTCTAGGCCAAACATCGCATACTCCCCCTCGTTGTGAGCTGGTGCTGCTGCTAACGGCAGCATATCCTGCCTACGTATGCTGGAGTACAACCACTAGTTATCGACAGCCTTTTCTGCAAGCGCAGAAAGAATTTGGACCACTATTCTCTTCAGCGGTGTTGGGTATGGTCTTTGTCACGGCCAGCAGCAAGGAGGCCGACCTTGCCACGGTCCACATAGACACAAGCAGGCTTCCCTCGCGATGGGCCATGGGTACAATCTCCTCATTGTCCAAACTTTTTGTCCAGAAAGTCACGCAAGGTCACCTTCTCGAAGCGGCCTCGAACTTCTAACTGCCCCCTCAGCGAGACTGGCCGCCTTATATACCCGCCGCCTTCGTACAAGAGGATTAGCCATCTATTCTGATGTTGACCCTATGTTTTGATCAATTCTACAAAGGACAGTACAACGAGCACTATGTATCGGCCAGAATTAGAGTCAGAATCCCGTTTTCCAATCGGACGGACAACGGGAGTTTTCCCAAAATTTAGAATTTTTTCTGAGGTGATGTAAAAAATTTTGAACCAAAAAAAAATTAGTGAGGTGTTCTTAATAAAGAAAAAACTTGTGATAAAATAGATAACGAAAGTTCCTACTAAAAGAACTTATACATACATTTTGTAACCGGAAGAAAAAGGTGAAAGGGAACAATTCAAGCTCTATCACAGTACAAGTGATGTAGTAACAACATTTTAAACTATAACCAAAGTTTTAGATCATAAGACGTGCTTCCAAACGAGTTACATGCATTCTTGGAGCCCATTAAAGCTTTAGCCCTTCACTTCGTAGATTGGACAACGTACGTCCATCCCCTAAAACTTTAGATTTTCATATTTCAAATGGAATTTGGAATTTTCGAAAAATTCTTTACAAACTGATGCCTAGCAACCCTTCCATAACCTTAAAATTATGGAGAAAATCGCTTAGAATCCGTTTCCTCAGTGTGCAATAATACCTTTGTCCAGGACCACGCCTCTTGCTGAAACTGGACAACGCAGATTTTTCTTTCAAAAACAAACCCTGAGGTCTCAAATGTTCCATTGTGATTCTAGGAACGTTCTCTACAAACTACGGTAAGATCGCCTGGATACCGCGCAGCTTACAGGCATCGTACACGATGAAAACTGAATTCCAGCTTTTGCGTTCAGTCGGAATAGTGGGTCACAACAATGTCACTCAGAACGTTTGGAGTTTCATATTCGCCTCTGAATGAAGATTTGCTTAGCCCAAAAAGGCTTCCTGGGTTTGAGGCGGCCAGCCTTGGGGTCGATTCGTTGTTACAAGAACAAAACTCCGTGGTCGCTGCTGGCAATCGTGCGTTGACGCGTCTAAGGGCCCCGTCAGAGCCGTTGAATATACTGAGTCCCACCGGGTCAATACGAACCAAATTCTTGGGGGACGGGTGCGGAAGAATCAACCCACTGAGTCCTTCTGCGACCGTCTGGTGCCCAACGAATCCCCCCGGTCGAAACTGATGGTTCTCATGCGTACAAGGGCGGGCCAAGGCACCGATCTAGTCCCTCTGCGTCCCAACCGAAATCATCCTAACCCCACCCAGTCGATTTAGGAGTTTCTCACGTGATTTTGGTGCATTTTCTTCGGCCGACTGCGACCTGCCGAGTCCCGCCGTATCCCGACTCTCGTCGTCTGAGCTCTGCCCCACCTACTGCTGCCGCTGACTATCGATTGCGTGTTTCGCAGAGGAACTGGGTTGCGCTGGGGGCAACCGGACTAAGTCGGTTGCAGACGGTCAAGGACGGTTTTTCCGCCGCGGACTCATTCGGACTCAGTTGGACTCAGCAGGTTTTTTGACGAAGTCTGACGGGGGCCTAAGGGCGCAATGCACACGCCACTCGATTTCACGTTCGACATTGATCGAAAGCAGCTGACAGCAATGGAAGCAGCAGGTTAGTAACCCTTTATAAGTTCGTTCGAGAAAAAACGATCGCATGTCTGAATTTCGTCTTTGGTGAATTTCTTCCAACGCTGCGCGGGTGGTGGCCATCGTGTTTTCCGAACTTTGAAGAGGCGGGAGAAACGGAAAAGGCGCAGGCAGTGGGCTGTCGCTAGCCCCGTGTTGCGTCCAACCAGGAACCTCGCTCCTCGCCCGTCTCTCCCGCCTCTCCAGTGGGTGGTGGCCATCGTGTATCAAAACTCCTGAGGAGGCGGGAGAAACGGGGGAGGAGCGAGGTTCCTGATTGGACGCAACACGGGCTAGCCCCGACCCCCGGCTGTTGCGTCCAATCAGGAACCTCACTCCTCCCCCGTTTCTCCCGCCTCCTCAGGGGTGTTGTTGATACACGATGGCCACCACCCCTCTCCAGTGATCGGAATACACGGTGGCCACCACAAACGCTGCGCCAAGGAACGAATTGTGAAACTGTTCCTTGCGTTCTTTGGGCAACTATCCCAAGTTGATGTCGGGCGGAACTTGAAATTTATTCAAGCTTTCTTGGAACGGGTGTTTCTTGAAAATTTGACGTTTTTGAGGGACTTTTCGCAACCTTCAGTAACTATAGGGTTATAACAACACTAAAAAGTCGAAAACCCAAGTATGGTTTTCATCGTGTATGATGTCTTTAAGGTATTTATGACCCATACTGCGAGTTGATTTGGGGCGAACCTTCGAAATGTGAAGCCAAACCGAGCTAGATCGGTGGTTTTGAAGCGCAGAAACCGTAGAATCTAGAAAGAGCAAGTCAAAGCTACACTCTCCGAGGCTCATGGAGTGCAGTATTCATTGAATAAGAATTTGAACTCAAAAAGAACTTTTCACCGCGAAAGCTAACAGTTTTTTTCCGGAATCTGGGGGGGGGTTGAAAAAGTTCTGGACATTTTTCAAAAATTTTGATCTTCGAGTAGGTGGGGGGCGTAGATTTGTCGAGGTCCTGGAAAAAGCTCTGCCTGACCCTGGTTCGAATGCAAACACCTCATTGATCACATATGGACCATGAAAAATTCTCACGCAGCTGAAATTCAAGAAGCTTTTGCTGCGCAGTCAAACCGTCCGTAATTGTGGCTCACCCGTGGCTACTAAAAAACATGTGCTCACTGTGAAACCACCAAGAACCTCGAAAGTGGTCCATATTTTTGGGCTCTGAGCGTCGCGAATGAGCAATACTTTGAATTGCAAATGATTTCAAGGAAAGGGGAGGGATAGTTAGCATCTGGAGAGTCACTGAATTTTTTCGGTAGATAACGAACTCCAAACACCTGCATGGAATCCGCAATGGGGGAATTCCCTATTCCGGACGGCAATAAAAGCCGACAACGATTGTAGTCCAACAGCGGTCTCAAACTACACTTCTCTAATCTAATTTCCCTTTGGGATGTACAAAAACATTATTTCTGAAGTATACCTACTCAGAGGAAGCATGCACATCTAGTCATTTTACTTTTTTTCAGAAAGATGCGCGTTTGGATCCTTGTCTTCCTTGTTGCTCTATTGTGCTCGACCCTTGCGAAAGCCAAGAGAAGAGGCCGTCGAAATCTCCGCCAACAGATCAGAATGGCTCGAAGAAGAAATTTAGACTGGGGAAAGATCATTAGCGAAGTGACAGAACAGGTCATACCTGAAGTCATGAAACAGGCTGGACCAACCCTCGCTAAAGAGATCATACCACCCATCGTCAACCAATATTATGAAGCGTCAAGCCCTTATTGAGATCTCCGGCCAAGGCTAACAAGGTTCTGTTTTGAAATACAAATCTAACAGAGAAAATTTTGGCGTGTTGTATATTGGACAATAAAGATTGATACTTCGTTACTGTTGATAAGGCAACTATACTGGAAAACATGGTCCGTTGCAACATTGTGTGCTAACTGGGGAGCCTCGCATAGTGTTCCCCTTATCAGAAAGCTGATGAATGAGTTCTGGCACACTTTCTTTCTGGATGTGAACTCGGATTTCGCTGCGGACTTTAGGGAAAAAAGCTAAAGCCGGTCAAAGTATTGTATTTTGTAAATCTTGGATGAATTTGGCTCAGAAATTCCAATGAAGAGTTATTTAACTTACTGGGCTTGAATACTGAATCGGTCATCACATTTTCTAAAGAATACGCAGGGGATTAATGAGTGACAGATTCGTAAAGACTATAAACCTCTAATTGTTTGTTGAGCACCTTTCTCTATATAAGTGTATGGTTCTGAAAGTGTTTCAGGAAAAACCGTTACAGATCTGACTCAGTTATTCTTTATGGGGCCTTTCTGAGGAGCTGATCACGAATGTTCATTTGACACTTTTCGGAAGTATTTAAAGGAAATGTTCACGATGATTTTCGTTTCCGAGTTTTCCACTCAAAACAACGCGTTGGCCACCAAATGTTACCAAAATTACGAAGAAACGGCAATAAACTCACTAAATCGTCTTGTTTCAGTGACATTAGTCTCTGGCCTAGACCAGTTGTCCGATTGGATGAACATGTTCACGGTTGTTGTCACTGGTGAAAAATGGGGCCAATCGAAAATGAAAGAATATTTTTGGCAAAACAGAATTAGAATCCGGAAGGAAGAACGGACCAACAGAAAGTAGAGAATTGCAAAAGACGGGTTCACAGAATATTTCATTGTCAGAACGAACAGTTCCTGTGAGAGTAAAGAGGTGGGGTGAGAGAAATGGATTTTGTGCCCTTCCTGAAGGTTTTCCTTGATTTCTTCGTCATTTCAGTTCTACCCGGGGCCAAACAATCGATTTAGCGAATAATCTCAAAATCGAAGATTATCGTGAACACTGCCTTCAACATACATTAATTGCAGGTTCCCTTCAGGGGAAAATTTGAGGGCGAAACGTGATACTCGATAATTTTCCGAGTGGTTCGGCTCAAAATTTTTTAGGGGAGGGGGAGCGTTTCTGGAAGTGCTGAACAGGAACCTGCAGTCCGTTTATAGATTTTCGATAGATTACAGCAGGTTATTATGGGGTGTACGGTTACTCGAACAAAGTCTCGGATTTGGCTCAAAATTTCTCTATGGGTGTTATTTGCGAAAACTTAACACGAATTTGAGGTTCTTTTGTTTTCAATTTTCGAAATATTGAGATAGGTAACGCTAGCTGAAAGGCACTGTGCCGTAATCTACAATTACCATATGTCCAGCGGCAAACGCAACCCGGATTCGCACCCGAGTGTACAAATTTCCAACCTCCGCCAAAAGTGGGGTTCAATTAGAGGGGGAGGCTTTGATTTTCCTCCGGGAATTCAAGATTCAATATGGGCAAACAAAGTTCATTAGGCAAACCAAAGTGGGACAATTCAATGAATTACTCGGCGAACATCAAGAGATCATCGTCAATAAAGTCGTTGTTTAAGTCCACCTCAAGATCAATCTCTTCGTGAATGTAGACAAGGTTGTATGTTGAACCTCTTGGTTGCTGCACAAGTTGAGTTTTTTCTAGCATAGTCGAGAATCTCCAACTTGTTCTCGGTTGTTTATGCATTTCTATTCCTCGAACTCGATCTCGGCAAATCAGCTCCAACAGAGAAATCTTCGGAGCCGCTCATCTTGCACCGAACTTCGATCGATATCGAAATCGTCTATTGGCGTGTCACGGTAAAAGATTTGCTGAGAGAGCCTCTGCGTCCCTGCGCCTCTGGCTACTCTGCCCTTGTCAGAGGGCAACTCCCCACGTTCTAAGGCATCTTTCATAGTCCTCACCGCAAGCGCGGCACGCGCGTGACGCGCGGGAAAGGCGGAGGACTATGAAAGTTCTTGCCGCGCGGCACGCGCGGTAAGAACTTTCATAGTCCATCAGTACCGCCATAGCGGCGCCGCCCAAACCGCCGTGGCGGTTTTACCGTTTCAATCAATAATTGCTTCTCGATTTCAGTCCACTCCGACATGAATAATTCTGGGACTATCCTGCGCCACCGCATACGCAAATGCAAGCCAGGAATTTCTGTACAAGTCCCCGTTAAGCCCCGACTTTTACCCGCACCGCCATGACGGTGCCGCTGGAGATTTCATAGTGGCTTCCCGCTCGTCCCGCGCTTGCCGCGCGGTGAAAAGTTTCATAGTCCACCGCTCGTCCCGCGCGTCACGCGCGTGCCGCGCTTGCGGTGAGGACTATGAAAGATGCCTAAGCGAAGCACACTTAGGTCCTTGGCTTGTTTTCTCGTGAGAAAACATTTAAATCTCACCGACGGCTGGCGTGGGCGGTTTAAATCCCACCAGCGGCTGGCGGCATGGTAAGTTGATCAGCTGCGCCCTTCTCTTGGCCGAATCGATTAGCGGGCCGGCGCACGCTACCGCCGCGCCTTTCGTTAGGGAGATTTAAAGCTTTTTTCTTGAGTAAGAGAGCCACGGACCTAACTATACATGGGTGTGCGACGGATTGGCAAACGCATGTTCATCAAGCAAAAAAATACGAGACAGAAAAAGGATCCCAGTCAAAAACCTCCAATGACTTTTCAGCCGAAGTTAAGGGAGTCCAATAGGGGGAGGGGTGTTCATTAACAGGATATACGGTAATATGGTTTTCTGCCTTTGAAGCTGCTGCCCCTCTCGTTGAGGTTCACTGACGGTGCCTTGCCCCGGTCGAAAGCTTTTGCTGCGCAGCCGTACTGTTCGTGGTTCAGAGCACCCTGTTCGTTATGGAAGAACAAGTGTGCAGTGTGAAAATATAAGGAACCTCGAAAGTGATACACACACCTCTGGACTTATAGTTAGAGGGTTTGCAACGAGCATCACATTGACTATGTAGCTAGTATTTTTTGAGGAACGATCGCGGGCATTCCGAGGAGGTAGACTCTGTTTCATTCCAAGTTAACTCATGTTTTCGGTTATCACAGCGCGGAGCGGTGGCTTTTTCGTCGAAATCTCCTTACCACTAGTTATATTTCACCGAGGCCCACCGCTCCGCTACTGGTGATAATCGAAATAAACAGGTCACAAGGGATGTACCAGAGCTTACTGAATTTCTTTTAGCACATAATGAGCTCCGGAACAATTTCAGCGAATTCGCAATAGGAGAAATTCCGTCTCCAAAACGGAAATAAAAACCACCAATGACTTTTCAGCCGAAGTGGAGGGAGTCTAATAGGGGTAGGGGTGTTCATTAACAGGATATACGGTAATATGGTTTTCTGCCTTTGAAGATGCTGCCCCTTTCGTTAAGGGTTCACCGACGGTGCCTTGCCCCGGTCGGAAGCTTTTGCTGCGCAGCAGTTCGTGGTTTAAAGCACCCTGTTCGTTATTGAAGAACAAGTGCGCAGTGTGAAAATATCAGGAACCTCGAAAGTGATACACACACCTCTGGACTTATAGTTAGTGGGTTTGAAATGAGCATCACATTGACTAGCTAGCATTTTTTTCAAATAGAGGAACGATCGCGGGCATTCCGAGGTAATACTGAATTTATTTCAGCACATAATGAGCTCCAAAACACCTGCAGCGAATTCGCAATGAGAGAATTTGCGTCTCCAAAACGAAAAAAAACCATCAATGGTCACACTCAACCAGCGGTCTCGACCACAACTTCTCTCCTCCTCTTTTCCATTAATGGTTACGCATAACAAAGTTATTCCTGGATCAAGTTACCCGGAGCATGCGGATGATTTCAGAAAGATGCGTGTTTGGATCGCCTAGTAACTCTACTATGGTTGACCCTCACGGAAAGCAGGAGTGGAGATCGGCGAAATTTTCGCAAAAAGGTTCAGCGAAGAGGGTTATTCGATGATTTACCGAAGGACACATGGACAGATTTTGAGAGATCATTGCGCTGGCCCTCAAAGAAATCGTAAAAGTTACCTGATGAAGCAGAATGGCATTCTAGCTTTAGAAATTCCCCGCAGTTGCTTACAATGTTTTGTTCCGATACTCAATGGATGCTCGCGAATTTCAGGCTATGTACTTGTGAGATAGACAATAAAAATTTGTAAATTTCTCTGAGGGAATTATAGTAATGACAATAAAAGGAGAGGGCGGAAGTTAGCTTTTTTGTTTTGATAGCACTCTGTGTAATAGACATCAACTGAGACTGCTGAATTTGCAAACGCTTTCAATTCAACTGCAAAGCACATTGGATGACGATACAGGCAGATTCTTCTCCAACAGCAGGAGGATTGTCGCTCAAATGGGAGCATGTGCTGCAACAGTCACCATGGGTCCTAGTGATACTTCACGTTCCCTATTGAAGGTTATCGCGAACGCGGTGTTATATGCTATAACATAGTTGCACAAAGTTTGTGTCAACCATTGAAGGCACAGAACGACCACAATATTACTTTTCTGTTTTTATGCTTATACTATAGAAAATTTCACGCTGATCACAGTGGTGTCTGTGAAATCGCTCAAGAACCCCTACGGAAGGAGTTGTGGTTCCTCGAATCTTATGCGTGGATTTCTTTTCATTCGCAGCCGTTGCGCGATAGCGAGTCAGGATAAGGACAGACCTTAAATGGACTGAAGAACGTAGGCTCGGTTGAAATTTATCCATCCATCCAGCCGATATCGAGGTCGAAAATCCGAAAGGGGGTCGGGCTTGTGGTGGTGAGTGAAGCGTCGGGCCCGTGGTGGCGGTATATGTATCGCTTATTTGGAGAAATTGGGATCTCGCCCTTGGTACGTGTTAAACAGGTGGGGTCTACTACACAAACGAATGAAAATCACAACATTCGTTCCTGAGGGTGTACTGTGCCTTTAATGGGGAACGCATAGTAACGCTAGGATCTATGCCGACTGTAAGTTTGAAGCGCTCAGATAGATCACGATACGCTTATGATTCGACTGCAAAAACATTCGATCCATGATACTCTGGATACACGTCTCCCTTCTGCGCTACAATTGATCATTTATCAGCCGCACAGCATATACGCAGACACTCTGGGGGTGACGTCACCACAATAGCGGTTGTTACCCAGGTGACGTATCAGGTTCAAATCCTCGTGGGTATCCCAGGACACACAGCGGATTCAAACCCCTCGCTCTCACCAGCAGGGGTTGAACCTCGGCGTGCGTTGAACACATATGCCGCTGTTGGCAGCAGCTGATGCTCACAACGAGGGCTTGAATCCGATGATTGTTCTAGAATACTTATGTGCTGACGTAGTACCTCACGAGTGTCTGAGCATATATAAGATTGCAGAGAGCCTAATTAGCCTTGTAGAGCCGGTCATGGAGGATGACATTTTGAGTCACTTTGGACGATACTAGACCGCTGAGAGTGTCTTCAGCAAAGGCTTCAGCGAGACTGTGAACCGTGATGTCCTTGTTGTCGACGGCAAGAAGGGCTGTTCTCACTGCCGCGGATCGCGACACAGGTCAGCCGGCACGGGGCTGCTGCAAGCGGTAGCGGCTTTGCGATCAAGTCGCCACACAAGTCGATCGAAGGCGCGTACGGGTGAATAAAAGTAGCGTAGTATATCGCAAGAGAAATCTCAAACAGCAACGGCAAAGCGTCGGTAGAAATAAGGCGTCGTTCAATCTTACGCCGCTGCGTGGCGAGACGTAAATACCACCTCCACCTTTTCTTTGCTTATTTCGCGCCTGATAAAAGTCGACCCTTTTTATCGCTGATATCCGGAGAACTTCTCAACATCCTTCGTTTTGCGAATCCGCGACATGACAAGTTTGTGGAGATCCACACACAAGTACCTGCGCCCAAGATTTTTTTCCAAGCACAGAAAGTGCAGCACCAACTGCACCTTTCTTTTGCCTCCACCCAGCTCTCCACAACGCTAGTGATACGCGAAAATGGTCTCCATTCAGAAACCCGGATGCCTTCGCCGTGAAGGTTCACCACTTGGTCTTTGCGAATTCTGTTAGGTCTGTCCCCTGCTGCCTTGGAGTACCTATGTGTGCAGTGCAGACGAAAGGCTGACGCTATGTGGCTACAGCGTCGTAGAGGATCACTCTCGCATCATTCGCTAATGTTCGGTTTTACTCCTCATGAGGGAGGAATCATTTTGGCAATCAGCGTTGCCACTGTTACACGTTGCTAGTTGAGAGCGTTTTTTTTTCTACACGATGTCTTTAATAGTGATTCCCAGCGTAGTTGAAGATACGCTCGCCACTGTTGTTTCTTCCTCCATAGCCGAATCCGCCATGACGAGGATGTGCATTTCTCAGCTCTTCCACTAGCACATTCAGGTCACCAGCTGCAGCAAAACAGTCTTCCATTTACACCTCAGCGGTCTCTCCCGAGAGTAACGACCAGAAAACATCCTTTACTCGCATGGTAGCCACTCAGAAGAGCATACGCACTGAGGAAATGCATCTTACGCAATTTGATGACAAAGACGATTTTCAAAAGACCGTCACCATTACTATAAACTGCTGCGACAGCATCGATATTCCTTTCGGAGACGACTATTCTTAATCCACTTGTTGTTCCCGGACTCCTGTTGAAGAACATCTTGAACCCAACACCAACAGCTCTTGCATTTGCTCCTGCCCATCTCGTTTCTTGAACCGCGCACACATCAATACGCCTTTTCTTGAGTGCATATGCGACTTCTGGTGCTCGTCCTCTCATTGATCCCACATTCAGCTTTACAAATCAAAACAGTAGTTTTTTTTTCTTGAGCACACAGACCTTTGAAAAGACGGCGCCGCAAACCGCCGCCTTGTCATAACTCGGCTCAAAGTTACCCGTTCGGGGGACTAGGGGCATATTTGGAATCAGCATCGAGAGCTCTTCATTTTGAGCACACACATGTCTTACCCTGCAAACAAGGCACGTAAGGTTGACACAATTGGTATGAGAGAGCAGCCACCAGCGCGAAATCTAACAGCATGCACGCATCTGCTCGGTCAACGCGGAGCCGAAAAAACACGGTTGCGCAGTTGTAGAGTGCCGGCGCTCCGATTTCGCACGAAGGCGAAAATTCTGGAATTATTGGAGGTTCCATATTTCGGCTTTAAATAATGTCGAAAGAGCTCATTCATCATTCTCGGGGACATGCATACTGCACTTCTGTCCGCTACCTTCTCTTCTTTCCTCGATGTGATCATATCAACACCAACTGTCATTTTGAAGCGACAGATGAGCCACCAAAATAAGTTCTATGAAGTGATGCAGTCCAGCCGAAATGTGGTTAGGCCCTGCTCTTGGGTCCGTCTACTTAGTTGAACGACCTCGACCGTAAAATTGTATACAAGAAATCATGAACAAAACTGAAATTCGTGTTTAGCGCCTGCAAACCCCAGACGAAGTTTGCGCGAGGAATATTCGGCCCGCGGATTCGCGGAGGGGGGAGTGGGGTATGCAACTCATTTCTGTTTTTGAAAAGCATGCTGACTTTCCCAGCTTAAACCTCGTCCAAGTTTAGGAGGGGGGAATCAGAGCGCTGATTGTGAGCACAAACATTAGGTCTGCCAAATCTTCCGGAATCTGAGTTAGGTTGCGGTAAATAGTACGTCCATTTACTACTGTGAGCTACCTTTTCGAACCTACAACTTTTCAGGATATGTACCTTGGCAGGGCGCACTCACTCACGAATTTTCCTACTAGTAGCAAAGCCACATTTCTTCTCTCACCGGTCTGCGCTGAAATCTCTTCCCTCGCTAGCACGCAATGTTCCAACCGTGTTCGTCCCTCTCCTTTTCCAGTGTGTTCTTATGTTTCATAGAGGCAATGCATCAATTTTTATTGTACAGTCTACAAGAAACATAAATTTCCTGAGTTCCAAATACATATAGGAACAGAACCTTGTGTGCCTTGGTCGGAGATTGCATAAATCTCTAGCCAGTTGATAAATTCCGTCGACGACGGGTGGTGTTACAACACCTTAGAGGCGAGCGGTCCAGCAGGCTTAACAATGCCTATGAAAAGGTCTGTCATTGCTAATCTTCTTTGAGCCATTCTGATCTGTTGGCGGAGGTTTCTACGACCTCTTCTTCTGCCTTCTGCAAGGGTTGGGCTCAGTAGAGCAACAAGGAAGACAAAGATCCAAGCGCGCATCTTCCTAAAAAAAGCTATTACCAATAGATGCGCTTGTTATCTCAGACCGGATCGGATCCTATAAATAATATTAGTAGGCATTCAGGTTGGAAAAGTGGAAGAAGTGTATGTAAGTTGAGATCACTAGTGAACTGTATTATGATTTTTATGGCTGTCTGGAGAAGGGAATCCCATCATTGCCGATCCCGTAATGGTGTCTGCAATTCATTACTTGCCGGAAGGAATTCACTGACTGCTACAAATGCCAACGGCCCCTTCTCTTCCTTGCAAATCATTTGCATTTCAATGTGATGCTCACTCGTTCTAATCCCAAACATTTGTATGAATTCCGAGATTTTTCATTACTCCATAGTGAGAACATACCCATACAGAACCTAGAGGGTGCGCTGATATCACTGACACTACACCTGCGCAAAAAAGTTTCCAGAGTTTCGACCAAGCCGATCCATGATATCCACTGCACTGTCCTCTGTTTAAACGAGGAAGCTATCGAACCACCTTCAATCTACCATTAATCAGCTACGCTAAGATGTTCGAACCAGCAACGACTGAAGGTCGTGAATTGTTCTGGATTGAGATAAGCAGACCTTTCCCTATTCTACCGCTTTCAATCAAGGGCCGCTAACAGGGGAGGTGTTTATGGCGGTAAATGCCTCTGCAAAAGCGAGTGGTACTATTAGTATCTCTTAGGCCTCCATAGTAAAACTGCGCACTGTCCCTCCCAGAGCTTCAGGTTCCAAGAAGTTACATGTTTGAAACAAAAGTGTTTTTTGCTTTTTGTACCTTCCAAAACGCACATGTCTTCGTCACGACCGTGTCTCACGGAAGTATACCATTGTCTTTATGTTTCTTTAGGCAACTGTCATAGTCCTCACCGCAAGCGCGGCACGCGCGGGAAGCAAATATGAAATCTCTGGCGGCACCGCCTTGGCGGTGCGGGCTAAAGTTGGGCCTTAACTAAGACATGCACAGGAACTCCTGACTTGCCCTTGCGCATACGGTAGCGTAGGATCGTCCCAAAATTACTGATGCTGAAGTAGACTCAAATATGTAGATGAACTAATATTGATTGAAATGATGAAACCGCACGGAGGCCGTGCGGAGAGAACTTTCAGAGTCCACCGCGCTTCCCGCACGTGCCGCGCTTGAGGGTGAGGACTATGAAAGATGCCATACTTGTGCAACTCGGGATTGTGAATCATAGTTTGTCCGAATGAAACTGTTCGCCCATGCAGTCGGCGTGTGTGTGAAGCGGCCATCGCAGAGGTAATTTTTGAGCAAGCCTTCCCACAGCTGCAAACAGCTGACTGTGATATCATTCATCGTTCGCCTGATGTTCCTGATATTTGATTTGAGAGTTCGAGAAATGCATCCGAGATGGCCGCTAAAAACGCACGCCGACCGCGTGGGCGGACAGTTCTATTCGGACAGACGCTACCCTAAATGAACCTAAACCATTCCGTTCTATCAAAACGTAATCGCCTGAAACTCTGTTGAAAATGTTGACCAAGTAAAACTATGAAACTTGGCAAACTAACCGCACGCGCATTTTCGCGCCACGTGTACACTTGTGATTTTGGAACATTCTTTAACCCAGGAAATCCCGGTTGTCACCTGGAGCCCACAACTCCTTCGTGTTGTGACATGGAGGGCAAATTAGCCTCCCGTTGTCACCTCGAAGCCAAGTTTCATCACATTTTCTTGTTTCTGTTGTGACTTGGAGGTGACGGAGCATATTTCGCAACATTTGCACTTTCTGTTGTGCTGTGACGGGACAAGCCAATCGTAGACGTCTTGCTGCGTCACAGACGACAAGAGTGACGCAGACTGTCAGACTCCGGCGCTCGACCTGCAGGTCGCCTCCATGTGACAACTACGATTTCCTGATAATGTACCATAGAATTTTTTTCCACAGAGATGCGTGTGTTACTCCTTGTATGCTTTATTGCTCTACTATGCTCGAGCCTCATCGAGGGCAGAAGAAGGAATTTCCAGAACCAAAAGGTCTTGAAGGGTAAAAGAAGGTGTGCTTCAATTTCTGGGGAGGGTATAACCTCTTTCGTTCTAAATTTTCCGGATGTGTGTTCTGATCTATAGGATTGAATGAAGAAGCCACATGCATTATGTTTTGCTGTTCTTACTTTCGGCTCTTTCCAGTGGGACAAGAAGGAATCACCGCGACTCGTACACTTGACAATGAACATTGATGCAATGATTTCGTTCGAAAGAAGTGTTCTAACGGCAATATTATTCTACAAGTACCAAAAGCATTGAGGTGATGAGAACACGTTAATAAACTGAGGTTGCACGGCTTCTGCTCAAAGGCCAACGCCGCGTGAAGCCCCAAAAACTAGTCAGGACCAAGGTCAAGCAACCCGTTGGAAAAACTGCGATTATGGTTGCGACCCCCACCCCTCCAGCGATGCCGAAAAAGTCAACTTTTCTATGATTATGATTATTCGCCTTCTTTCTTTTTCAGTTCTCTCTGCAGGTTAGTGATATTTCTAAAGGTTTCGACCTTAGTGCAAAAAATTTAACAACAAAACATTTTACGTTTATCAGAAGTGTTGTAACGGCAATATTTATGGGGGTTTTATGCCATCCCTCATCGTTGTTTACAATGTACATAGACAGGAAGGCCGCAAAAGTTTATCAGATTTCTAAACTTCTCGAAAAGTCTTTCAAAACTTCTATCAAAAGTTGGAACCTTCCTGGTTAGCTTTCGGCCCTTAGAGCCTCCTTCAGACCTTGGTGATTAGCCCAAAAGATGGGCTAGTTTTTGGACTAATCACCAAGGGCTGAAGAAGGCTCTAAGAGCTGAAAGCTAACCAGGAAGGTTTCCACTTTTGAGAGAAGTTTTGAAAGATTTTTCGAGACATTCATAGCCTTAAAGGCACAGGACACCCAGAAAATTATTTTTTAGGTTTTATCCTTATCTTGGAAGGGGTCACACCCAATGGTATTTCTGAAATCGTCCAGGACCCCTACTAACGGATATATGGTTCCTTGAAAATGCCTGTATTTTGGGGGCAAAAATTTGGTGGACGAGTTGTCTCAGGCCTGTACTGTGCTTATCTGTGCCAAATTCCGGTCCGCAATTGCGTCTCGACACGCTTTGCGGCCGCACGCTCCAAAGTCAAAAGAGTTTGCAGCGCCGCATCCGCCGATCTGCTGGCTCTAGGTGGGTTTTGGAGACAGGAAACTAAGAAAAATTGGAGAAAATTGAATAAAAAAAGCCACATTGAGTTGGCTTTGGCGCTGGATCAACGACTGACTCGAGCGCGTGCGGCCGCAAAGCGTGTCGAGACGCATTTGCGGACCGGGATTTAGCCCAGATAAACACAGTATTTCTCTTGATTCGCAGTCCCGGCACGAGAGCAGAACAGGATGAGGAGATAGATCGGAAAGAGGGTGAAGAATGACGACTCGTTTGAAAATCATTCATCCATCTAGCCGCTCTTGAGATCTGAAATCAGGAAGGGAGCCGGGCCTGTGGTCGTGGCTGGAGGGGGTCGGGCCCGTGGTGGTCGCTCATCTCGCATATTTGGAGGAATTGAGATGTCCTACTTGGCACATATTATTTAGGAAGGGTCTTCTACACAATTACAGGAAAATCTCAAAATTCATATCTGAGGGTGTACTGTGCCTTCAATAAAATTTTGCAGCCTCTATGTCTATATACATTGTAAACGGCAATATTTATGTGCATGTTCTAGAAGCATATTTGAGATAATGAGAACACGTCGATAAAATGGAACTTCACGGCTTCTACGCAAACGCCAACGCCGCGTGAAGCTCCAAAACCGAGTAAGGACCCCAGTTTGGCAATCCTGAGTCACCTGTCTGTGATTTTCCGCTCCGCCAATTAGGAATAGATTTTAAGGAAAGAACCTATGATCTTCGTATGACTAACCCTTTATCCCGCGCGTGCCGCCCTTGCAGTGAGGACTACAAAGGATGTCTGTGCAGGCGAGCGCGGGGCACATTAGGTCCCTCTCATCCCTGTCAGTGAGAGCCATCGCTAGTCCGTATTGGAGCCACGGTCGAGCAATGTTGGAAATCTTCCAAAGTGAGGAACCACAGTCGAGCAGTGTTGGAAATCTTCCAAAGAGGGGTCGCTACCAAACTTGAAAAATTGTGGGGGGAGTCGAACCGCCTGATTTTTTCAGTCCCTTTTTCTTCGGTTCTAACTCAGCTCTACCGCATAATGTTTCTTACACAACCGCGAGTTGTTCAGACCTGTTTGTCAATCACTGGCGACTTGAATGCTTGTCCAAGTTGCAATTGTCCAAATAGAGAAAAATGGTTTTGGGTGACCCTTCAGTTTCATATACAGTGCTCTTATGAACTCAGCGGTTCGCTGAAATATACCCAGTGATTAAATGAAAAAAAGCAAAGTCGCTCATGTGGAGTGATAAATATAAAAAATCGCCCTTTGGAAAAAGTGGTGTTGAAAGTCTGTTTTTCCAAATGGCCTCTTCAAACTTGGTTTTGATTTCTAGAGAGCAGCCGTCGAGCAGAGTTGCATCTACCAAATGTTTATCAAAAATTGCCGTAGTTGGGTACTTCGAAAAACCCAATTTTTGGAGGTGCTTCACCTCACCCTCTCGTGACAAAAACAGTGAGGTCACGAAAAAATTATTTTTATGAAAAATTCAGCTAATGTAGTCTTCGATAACCTATACATAGGTGCATCTTTTGCTCGACTGCTGCCTTCTAGATGTGAAAACCAAGGCTACTAGGGTTATTCTGTGAAAAAACACCACTGTTTCCAACGAGTAAATTTTTCTATTTTTCACTGTGCATGAGCAGCTTTACTTTTTTCTACTCAATAATTGTCTCTATTTTACCAATTGGCTGAGTAACTGCCTGTAAGAGCATTGTGTATGTGACACTCGGAGACCATCAAAAACCATGTTTTCCCTATTTGGACAATCGCAGTTTTGACGAGCATCCAAATCTTCATAAAGTAGTCGGGTCTACCCTGAATTCAGCAAGGTCATTGTTAGGGCGGGGGTTGCAAAACTTCGTCACGAATTTAGCCGCTCATTCGTGACAAAGTTTTGCGCTGGAGGGGGATCGTAAAAATTTCGGGTGGAAAAAATAGTGAATTTATTAAAAAACAAAAATGTTGTACAATTTGTAGAAAAAGAGTTTCTGTGAGTTAAAAACGGCCATCACATTCCAACGGGTGGCATCCCTTCAGCAATAGAGTTTCAAATCATCTAAGGTCCAGACTTTGAGGTAATGCGACTGTATAAAAATTTGCACGCAGCTTTCTCCCGCAGCCTCTCAGACTTCCGAATTAATTATGCAATGAGTATGTATAGCGATGTAGTTAACGCGCCCTAATCTGAATGCCACGCCGCAGGCGCTGAAACTAAGCACCACTAATTCAAATGTTTCACCCGCCTTCCTTATCATTTCTCACTCAGTACGTCGGAGGGCCCTGCGCCGGAAGGGTCGTCGCACTGGCCCTATATCCCACAAAAGGCACGAAGCCCGGACACTATTGCCGGAGGGCGCGAGGCTTCGACGCTCCACGTCATCCTGTATCACCTTTATTCGTTCTCGCTCATTCTTCGCTCGAGTGGAGGCAAATACGTATTTCTCAGGTTCTACTCATGAATTATTCCTTGGGCATGACGTCAGCAATAGAGCACAATTTCAATACAATAAATGCAACCTTCCTTCTATATATATTTTGGTAAATTTTTGTGTGCGTGTGTTTGTGTATGTATGTATGTATGTCTGTGTGCGTTTCTCTATGTGTTTGTTTGACCGTTTATTCGGCTTGACTTTCAAGACGGGCGACCTTACGGGTACGGACTCAAGAGCGCGCAGAACGCCGTAGAAAGTGTGTGGGTAAGAAGTGGGATTTTGCAAAGAGCCGCAGAAAGCGTGCGGGACCCAGTGGTAGTGCGCCGGACGCCGTAGTGGGAATGTGGGGCCCAAGTGCGAGCGAGCGAGCCGCCGTAGAAAATGTGCGGGACCTAGGTGGTGTTACGCAGGACAAAGTAGAGAGCGTGCAAGACCCAAGGGAGTGCACCGTAGGAAGTGTGTGGGGCCCGAGGGACAGTGCGCCGGACGCCGTATAAAATGTGAGGAACCCAGGTGAGAGTGCGTTGGACGCCGTAGAAATTGTGCGGGACTTCAGAGGCGTTGCGCCAGACGCAGTAGAAAATTTGCGGTTGCGCAGAATGCCGTAGAAAGTGTGCGGGACTCGAGTGGGAGTGCGCAGGACGCCGTAGAAAGTGTGTGGGACCCAAATTCAAATGCGCCGTACGCCGTAGGAAGTGTGCGGGACCGAAGTGAGAGTGCGCCGGACGCCGTAGATAGTGTGTGGGACCCAGAAGGGAGTGCGCAGGACGCCTTAGAAAGTGTGCAGGACCCAAGTGTGAGTGCGCAGAGCGCTTTAGAAAGTGTGTGGGACACAAGTTCGATTGCGCAGGACGACGTAGAAAGTTTGTGGGACCCAAATTTAAATGCGCTGGACGCCGTAGGAAGTGTGCGGGACCGAAGTGAGAATGCGCCGGGCGCCGTAGAAAGTGTGTGGGACCCAAGGTAGAGTGCGCCGGACGCCGTAGAAAGTGTGAGGGACCGAAGTGGGAAAGCGCACAACTTCAAAATTGTTTTGTGCGTTTAGAAGGGAGTGTATACCAACCCTTTCTCCACGTCCCCCCCCCCTTAACCACTCATTTCAACTGCTTAGCTGTTTACATGCGTTGACCTTTCTAAATCGGGTTTACGATTGAAATGTGATTTAATCAAAATATGCATCCAGGAAACACAAACACCATTATACTTCATTTGGCAATAGAGGTAGCAGGGTGTCGGTTGGTCATGGAGGAGTTTACTAAACCTAAAACAGCGGTTGTCTTAATCATGACAGAAACGAATATAAATGAACTACCACTTTAAGACCTCATAAAGCTGACGAAGGGTCGGTGTGCAACTGCACAAGAAAGGAGGTTAGCAGGGTTTGCAAGGTTTGAAATGCTTGGTAATTTCTGATTGCTCGAGTGTTGTCGCCGAAACCGGCTTACAGGCCGCCGCAACCAAACTCCAGCGGCAGAGTCCTGCGATAGCCGGCAAGCGTGAGAGCTTCTGTACGTCATCTCACATAGAATCACAGCGGATTTCGATCCATTTGCCTTATACTCAAGATGCCGGCAAATGGGCCGGCGCAGCCGGACCCCAGCGGCAGAGGCCGGCGCCAGCCGGCCGACGCCGCTGGTGTATTTATAATATAGTTTATCACACATGCGTAAAATGCAATGCATAGCAAGACAAAAGCTCAATGTGGCAGTAGCGTCGCTAGGGTTCACCATGAGGCCTCTATATTGGCGGGCTGCAGAAGTCGCGCCGCCAAGGTGAGGAATAGAAGGCGGCTACGCAGCTCTGTGCCTACCCTTTGTTTCCCATCATTGCAGCGCGACTTTTGCCGCCAGAGTATGCAGATAAGGGCGCACCGTTTGGGGCGCGTGCACTTTCAATATGAGCTCTAGATCGCCACTGTTTCCGGCAGCGACTGTCAGCATCTCGACGCATACAATGAGCTTCAAACTTGAGCGAGGAATTGGCAATGAAGCATTTTCAGCTGCTGATCGCAATAAAAGCCATCATCAAACACGGTTCAAAGGGAGTCTCAGTCTATACATCCCTCCCTGTTCAGCTTCCCCTTGTCTGCCGAGCGTGTTATACGAATCACAAAGGGTGTCCCGAAATTTCTCGCGCGTAGATATTGTAGCGGCATGAACACAGTTTCCAAGGAATAAGTCGTAATGATCACATGGAATCCTCCCCATCACAAGAGCTAAGAGGCTGATGCTGTAGGGAAAACACTGAAACCATCTGTCATCAGAGTAAGCACAACTCTTCAAACGCGTCACAAGCACATAACAGATGTCATCCCACTATTATTCGTCCCTTTGCCTCGAAATTCTTTGAGGGCAGCTTTAGATACAGTGTTCACGTTGATATGGGGTTGTTTGGTCGTGTGTTAACACATGGAGAAGAAACAGCGCCAAAAACGCTTAAAATAAGCTGAAATAACGGTTTCTTACGTAAGTGCAGGTTCAGGGCGCGGACAAGCTTACGCGTCCTGCTAGTTTTCTAAGCGTGCGCTAATGCCGAAATGTGCCCGCATCGATCAGGATAGGACGTGGCGGAGTGGCTCGGCATGTTGCCATTGGAAAGGTCCGCGGCTCCACCAGCTGGTCAGAACGGGGGCGGGGCGGGCCAAGCAAGGGTACAGGGCTTATAAAAACTCCACTTCTCAACCGCTTCATCGATTTCTGGTTTTCGATGCTTTCTTCGACCCCATCCCATCCAGCACCTGCCAACATAATGTTTCACATTTTTGTTTGTTTCATTCGGAAACGAGATATATAGTAAGCACTGCCTTCAAGTGAGTTCGAGGTTGCGATACCTGTAACCGTGCCTTGCTTTCAACGAACGATCACACAAAACGGGACACGAATCTAGTGAGTTTGACGATCCGTTTTTGTATACAATGGACCCGAAAGCTCGCGTTGACAGCAATACTGAACTGTCTTGGTCTCAAATTGAGTGAGCCTCTATAATCCCACTAATGTGACGCTGAGTCCCGTTGGAAGCGGCGCGTTTTGTTGCCGGAGTGCCTGATGGAGCGAGTTTTCTGAGCACCCTGCAGAGTCGGAATGAGATTCACAACCTAGCTGAGTTTGACGCCAGACGCGTCGAGAACCAATAGAGTGGAAGTTTCTCATCCACTCATTGAAAATGGACTATAGCATGAACCGCCTTGATGCTAGTTCTCCATTAGGAATTCTCCTCTGCATATCCTCTGCAAGAACTCAATTGCTATGGAAGCTCATAAGTAGTCCTAAAGCTAAGGTTCGCTTGTAGCTGAAAACCCTGCGGAATGTCATGTGAGTTACGAACTTCTGAGTCAAGTTCCTTCCTCTACTCATTTTTACCAATTTGTCCCGAATCTTCTCGTAGCCGTAG
This sequence comes from Aplectana chamaeleonis, assembly GCA_029168955.1. Taxonomy (NCBI): domain Eukaryota; kingdom Metazoa; phylum Nematoda; class Chromadorea; order Rhabditida; family Cosmocercidae; genus Aplectana; species Aplectana chamaeleonis. The sequence continues at coordinate 63,948 of JAPDOI010000898.1, forward strand.
GAGGTTAAGTCAAGCTTTTGCAAGAACTCTTCATTTTGGACTTCGCCAAATTCTCACTTCTTTGCTAATTTTTTTATGTAACGGGACCAACGTCATCAAACTGATATAGTCTTGCAGTGTCCATAGTAGTTTTCGCGCCTCGACCCATCCGATCAGAATAATCTCACACCTTCCTGCAATCTCTCCTGGGGCGGCATGCACGTACGCGGCGGGTTAGGTTGGGGTTAAGCAGGGTTTGGGGCGTCGGCGCGTTTAATGATTGCTGTGCGAGTGCTGGAGATAATCAATAGTTAGGGTCTCAACGGGGTTTCGGCTGCCCCACCCTCCTAGGTAGGGTTTGCGAGGGAACAATTTTTCAGTGCTAGCCTAACCCCCTTTCAGCCCTCGCGCCGCTATCATCAAACGCGCCGACGCTTCAAACCCTGCCTAACCCCAACCTAACCGGCCGCGTACGTGCATGCCGCCCCTGGCCTTCTGGACTATTCCATGCCACACGTAAAGAAAATTGTGGGCTTTTTTTGTAGGTGTCCATACTTTGCAGCTCGAGATTGCGCATCGCCACTTTGATCGAACCTTTTCCAATCCGGTCTTTAGAAATGGGATCGCCTGAAACTCTGCTGAGGGATGGAAAAATTGATTGTTGACCAAGTGAAACTCTAATATAAAACATGGGACACCATGTAGATTTACCATTGAATGCGAGCTTCAGAGAGATGCGTGCTTGGATCTTTATATGCCTTGTTGCTCTACTATGCTCGAGCCTCGTCGAGGGCAGAAGAAGGAATTCGCAGAAGCAGGAGGTTGGGAAGGTCAGAAGAAGGGATGCTACAGATTTCGCGGAGGATTTGCTCCCCCTAATTGTTCGAAATTTACCGGTGAGGAGTTTTATCTCTAAAATTTGATGAAGAAGCCACATCCTCTGTGTTCCGTTGTGCTCAAAGGCAGCAGACACGCATGAAAAAGTTGTTGAGGTAACTACATTACTGGGATCGTATGATTCCTAGTAGAATGCCCACGCCGTTGAAAGCGTCAAAAACGAGTCAAAACTACTAAATTTGAGCAATGCAAATCGGAAAATTTCTGCAACCCCGCCCATGAGCTTCGTCAACCCCGCCACAAAATACAAACTCGTCCGAATTGATCGTTCGAATACGGTCGCTTTGGCTGAATTTTGACGCTTCCAACGAGGTGAACGTTCCAGTACAGTCTGTAAGAGTATATCGGCTTCTCTATCTCACCCGTTTTGTTGCTAATATTTGCTTTTCAACCGCGCGCCGTAAAACTCATCCACTTTCACCTGATAACAAAATAACCGTTATTCCTCCATATGCACACAGTTTTCGTCCGTTTTTCCGTCAGTTCCCAATACAACCAGCTCCAAACCTTTGATTTATGTCATAAGATCGATATCACTTTGAGCGTGTCTGCTACCTTTGAATCGACTTTTTTCAGGGGATACAATAATCACCACGACTTATACATTTGACAATAAACATTTATGTCTCGACTGCGCTCACCAGACGATTTTTCTATCGGGAATGTCAATAAACACGTATTTGAAGCATCTCTGAGATAATGGCAACACGTCAATAAAATGGTATATAACGGCTTTTGCGGAAAAGCCAACGCAGCGTGAACCCCAGAAAACGAGTCTCGACCCTAATTTAGCGTTGCTGGGTCATCAGTGGGTGATTTGCCGCTCCTTTCAACAACAAAATGATATCGAGAAGTGAACCCATAGTCACGAATAATAACACTTTGATATAGGAGGCGATGAGATGGACATTCTCAGCTTGAAGTGTTGAACGCATTGGGTCCCGGAAGGGTTTGGCTTCGTTTGGTTAGCTGTCCCAGCTGGGACCAAACCATAGCCAACATTCAACCAGTGATTCGCCAAAGGCCAACCACGGCTGTTTTCGGAATCAACACATTTCTTCGTGAATCACCGGAGTTGATGAGTAACTGCGGCGCACGCATTTAGGTTTACGCAACAATCTTCGGCGTTCTTTTCGAATATACTTTCTCCAATTGTTCATTGATTGTCTTCCTTATTCTTTAATTTCTTAGTTCTTAGCCGATTGGAAGTTAAAATTTTAAAAAATAACCACAAAATGCATGATTTCTGTGAAAAACTCCAGCGAGAGAAAAAAACGCCGTGCGATTCAGTGTTTAGTGTGATTGCTTAGGACATTTCTCCTGCACCTCGGAAACGTAACCAGCTTAACCGAACCAAGCCACCGCTTCGGAGATGCGGTTATGTGGGACCCAGGGGTAGCCCAGTCCTGACCAAACCTAGCGATGATGAATCGCTAGTTTGCGAGTGTTTCCAACCAAACCCGGCTGGCACCCTGGGTTAAGCGTTCTTGAATCCCTTCCCCAACTGATTGTTATGTAGCATGTTATACTGCGCGTTTCTAATCATAAGAACACACAGCAACTGGTTTCCATAGGGGAACAAAAACCTTAGCAAGGTCATTATGTATGCCAGATTTCACACACAAGTAGTTCAAATCCGACTCATATTGTCCTTATTTTTCTGAATGCAGGCTGTTTCAGAACCATTAGAAGATTGGCAAAAGTTAGTAACCATCCTAAAAAGGCGACACCTTAGAATTCCTACAATGTGTTGCTTCTTGTTATTCCTCAGCGGCTTGTGACCTTCACCAGGGCATGGGCCTTAAAGGCAGCATACACGCTCGCAAAAGTTTTTGAGATAACTACATTAGTGGGGTTGTACGGGCCCTAGAAGAGCCCTCACGAAGTTGGAAGAGTTGAAAACGAGTTAAAATGACCGTATTTGAGCCGTATTGAGTCACAAAATCATCCTTTCTCCGCCCACCGATACGGGCTCCGCCCCTCAATACCAATGTTCAATGCTCGATTACGGTCATCTTGGCTCATTTTTTTTCGCTTCTATCGTCTTAAGCGTTCGAAAAAGGGCCGTACGAATACATCAGCGTCGTTATCCCAACGAATTTGTCGCTAGCTCCGCTATTTCAGCCAATGCGGTAAAACTCGTCCACTTCTGGGCCAATATAGAACGAACCGTTATATCTTCGTTTCAGTCGATTTTTCTCCGGTTTTTTCGTTATCTCTGAATATTAACAGCTTCAGACCTTCGATTCATTCCATAAAATTGATATCATTTTTGAGCGTGTATGCTGCCTTTAAAGGCGGTGGTCACGATAAGAATCGTTTTTCTGTTTTTACGCCTATCTTGGAAATGGTCCGACGCTGATTCGAATGGTGCCTCCGAGATTGTAAACGACCTTCTGGGAACAGAGTTATGGTCCCTCAAAGATTGAGCTAAGGAAACATGGTGAACGAGTTGTCCGAGGCTTGTAACTTCCGTCTTTTGTAGCCGCTGTATGCGAGCTGACCTGAGTAAAGAGAGAATTTGAGAATGAAGGGAAGAACGGGGCTTTTAATCGGAAACCAACGCTCATCTCACGATCTCGGGTTTTCATTTGTTCACGTCGAAGGGCGGGCAAAGCGCTTTTGGGGTTTGTCTTGCGCTCAGAATGGCAACTCCGGGCTCTTTTTGGGCTCTTCTTGGCTCGTTTTCGTGCGTTCTTTCGACGTTAACGTTGCAGTGTGCCCCTCCACTACCCATTCCTAGTGGAAACTGAAACACATTTTCCATCGTGGACAGTGCTTTTAACATTCGTTGCTGTTTCCCCGAAGTTTTGTGGCGGATACGGAAAAAATCCGGATCAAGATAAGACGCTTTCAACGACGCGACGGCGGTTCGATTGGCGTTCCGAGGGAAACCGTACCCTATCATTCTGAAGCTCTTTCTCACTCCCTATTTTTTACAAAACGCGATCTACTCCTTTCCAGTATGTAGCTCATTATGCTGGAAAATGTACTGTTACATCCGTGGCTTGCCTTCTCAAGAAAGAACATTCAATGCTCACAATCGGCTGCCGCGGACGTTTAAATCACACCGGCGGCTGGCGATATGGTAAGCTGATAGGCTGCGCCTTTGTCTAGTCTGAACCGATAAGCGGCCGACGCACGTGACCGCTCTGTGCCAGCCGCGGTTGAGATTTTAATGTTTTTTCTTGAGAAGGCAAGCCATGGACCTCATTATACGTGCGAGTGACATAGAGACTGTGGTCGTTAAAGACGTAGAGGTAGAGTTCACTTAACAAATCGAGTTTGGCGAATGGACAGGGCTGCGACGGTAGATGGCCGCGCGCGATCAAAAAACCGTTGGCCGGCGGTACCGCCAACATCGCACAGCAAGCCTCCTGGTACATGTCTCAAGGTAAATATAATACGGAAACCATATTCAATCTTGTTTATTAATTGATCCAACCTCTTTTGCAGACCTTGTAGAGACCTCGTTATGTATGAGGTTTTTGTTGATAGCCTTCAGCGCCACTAACCAAGCGCGTGACGCGCGTCCCCCCCCCCTCCTCCAGCACCGCCACTGTGACGGCGCCCCAACTGCTACAGCGGTTCTACCATTCCTATCAGTACTCGATCATGAGTACAAATTCACTCAAGCAAGAATAATTTTAGCCCTATCCATCACTACCGCAAGCAGAAAAGCAAAAATAGATTTTCAGTGCATGTTACAGTTGAGACTCGACTTCTCCCGACACCATTATGAGGGTGTCGCCAAATGCTACACACTTGATGCGGGGGTAAATAACATCATATAGTTAACGGTCTTCTTTCATAGTGCCTCACTTCAGGCGCGTCATGCGCGTGCCGCGCTTGGAGTGAGGACTACGAAAGATGCCTATGCAGGCGAGCACAAGGCGCCTTAGTTTCTGCTCATCCCAGATGAGGTATCGCTGGCCTGTACTGGTCCACAGTTTCGGCTATTTCATCATGCAACAAGTGCTAATCGCGCTGGGAGCCCCTGGTCCCGGCACGATTCACCCTTCTCCCAAAACTTTCACCACGTGTTGCATGACGCAAGAGCCGGAGTCCGCATTTGCTGACTGGAGTTTGACTCGTGGAACGATAGTACTGAGGCTCGCTCTTTGTCTTCAACGCCAACAGATTTGTACGCCATAAAACATTGAGACAGGATAAAATTCATTTTCTGATTTTACGTATTTCACAATTTACGTGGATATGATATAGGCGAAAATGAAGGAAACCATTATTTGACTGAAGATGCATTTTCTGTGTGTGTTTGTCCTATTCCAGGGTTAGATCACCAGCTGGTGCGATAACATGATTATCGTGAGTGATTGCGGCCTACATCATCTCTCGTTCGAAACATTATTTATTTATTTATTATTATTTATTATAATACGTCGTTGCCGACGCGCACAGAATACAAATACCCGCCTTAGGCAGGTCAAAGCAATTATTGTAATAAAATACACACGGCAGTTAGCCAACAATTGCAATTTGGAGCTAATAAAAAGGGCCACGAATCAAGAGTGTATCATCAGGAAAGTACGTAGAGCAAAGATATCACGGTCATTAGTTGTTATGGACTGAGCCATTCTGAGTTGAATCAGGGTAAATTGAATTTGAACATGCTCCCGTAGTCTGCGATGAAACTCTTAAAGGGGCACTATAACGTAAAACCAAGAAAACAAAAACGCGGTGCTCAAAGGCAGTGTTCACGAGGATTACGTCCCCGAGTTTTTCACATAAAAAATTCCGTTGGCCTCCAAATGTTACCATTATTACGAAGAAACGGCGAGAAACGCATTGAAACTTCGTATTTCGGTGACATTATTCTATAACATGGACTAGTTTTCCGATTGGATGAACATGTTCATGGTGGTTGTCACTGGTAAAAAATGGAGTCAATCAAAAATGGGAGCATATATTAGGCAAACAGTGTTAGTTAGGGCCTGAAAGAAAGTAAGAAAGGGGGGAGGAGCGAAGTGCGTGATTGGACGAAACAAGGCTCCTCCCCGCCTTTTTTGAGGTTGGGGAACATTACGATCACCACCCACGGACGAGCATGCAAAACGACGGCGAGCCTACCCTCGCAGCGAACCTAGGGTGGGTGATTTTCATGGTCCTGGCGCTGAGGGCTACTCAATGCTATAGCCTTTGTAGGGATCATAGAAGCGGCAAATTACAGACTGGAGACTCAGCATTGCCACATTAGGGTCTTGACTCATTGTCGGAGATTCCCGCGGCGTTGGCAGTTAGGAGGAAGCTGTGGAATTCCCTTTAATTGACGTGTTCTCACTATCTCGAATATGCTTGAAGGCACTGTTCGCGATAAACTTCATCATCGAACTTTTCGTGACAAACGCTTCTAACGGCTCTCAGAAGCAGAGCAGCGTCGAAAAAACGGGAAGAAAAGCTACCCAGGAGCCGCAAATCGGCTTAGAAGAGTGGGCGAACCCCGCCGCTGTGGGCAAGTCCCGCCTCTTTGCGCCCCTCGACGTGAACAAAGGAACACTCGAAATCATGAGGTGAGCGATGGTTTCCGATCTAAAGCCCCGTTCTTCCCTTCATTCTCAACTTCTCTCTTTACCCAGGTCAGCTCGCGTACATTGGCTGCAAAAGACGGGAGTTACAAGCCTCGGACAACTCGTCCACCATTTTCCCTAGCTAAATTTTTGAGGGACCATAACTCCATTCACAAAAGGTCTTGTACGATTCCAGAAGCATCATTGGAATCAGAATGGGACCGTTTTCAAGATAGGCAAAAAAACAGAAAAGCGATTTTTATCGCGAACAGTGCCTTTAAGGTTGGTGTATATTAATCTTGTCGTTAGAAAAAACTTCTGATGAAAGTGACCAATGCATCAATGTTTATTGTCAAGTCTTTAAGTCTTGAAGATTCCTGTGTTTCACCCCTGAAAATAGTTGAATTAAGAACACTAACGACAACGCATCTGACTCCGTCAAAAAATCGTAGTGATAGGATCTCTTAACCATTATGCCTTCAATAATTTTCTCGAACCCTTTGTTCACAACAGTCCCAAAACGTTTTCTTTTAGGCTTCCCAATCTCCTGGTTCTAAGAATTCCTTCTTCTGCCCTCGATGAGGCCCGAGCATAGTCGAGCAACAATGCCTACAAAGATCCAAACACGCATCTTTCTAAGTAAAAACAACGGTACATCTACAGGATGTCACAAACTACTGGCGCGGTTTGCTGGGACAATTATAAATTTTTTCAATTTTCGACAATTTTTCACACGATTCCATTCGAAGAAGCCGAATGGGGAAGGCTCATTTGAGATGATTCGCAGTCCCTAGCTGCACAAGTAAGGACGCATATGTACAACAAAACGTCTACAAATTGCTTGATTCGTGCTGAGTAATGGTTTGGGAAGCAGTTAAACATATAAAACCGGTGTAGAGATTTGACTCGATTGCGGTGAAGGAGGAAAAACTATCGCTGTCACTACTAGTACGAGATTGTTGAACAGCCGCTGTCGCTAGCTGTATGTCGCTGCAATACCTGCGCGTCATATAGATTTTGTGGTACCTTGTACGTGATTAGTGAGACATGCTCTTATTGTAAGAAGCAGCCGAAGAAAGAGGTGTAGGCCGATACGACTGGTGAATTATAATTGCTGATGACCTTTACTGCCAAGAGCTGCTGAAAAATGCTTTTTGGCAATTCTTCGCAGATGTTTGAAGCTCACTGTATGCCCCCCCAGTAGACCAAAATTCTCTGCCCTGTTCAAGAAAATACTTGTGATTCAATGTGATGCTTCTCTTGAATGCACGTGAGCCCCAAACTATGTGTCATTTTTCTTAGTTCTTCCTAACGCTACTGTCAAATCGGGCTTCTTAAACAGTACATGTAGTCTCCAATAACCCTTCATGGATAGTGTTGCAGGAAGACTGCATCTAGAGGCATCGTTCACTTCGATAAACAGTAAACATCAAACTTGTTAGTCACTTCTCCTGGCCCTCTCCATCTAGAAAAGTACAGCCCACATTTTGTTATAGCGACCTGATCAAATAATTGATAATATCGATTGATATGATAAACAGTAAGAAGTGAAGCAAAGCAAGTAATGGTGAACAGTAAGTACTGATTGCATACCTATTCACCATACTGATTATCTGTCCACATACCAACTGGCAACCATTGACAGTGACTACTACAAGGTTCTGAAAACGACAACTTGCTGAGAATTCATCCATCCATTTTGCCGCTATCGAGTTCGTTAATCTGGTAAGGGGCCGGGCCTGTGGTGGTGAGCGAAGGAGGTCGGGCCTGCGATGGTCGCGTATGTCTCGCTTATTTGAAGAAATCGAGATCTCGCACTTGGGACGTGTTATACAGTAGGGGTCTCCTACAAAATCAAGTAAGAGTCACCAAATTCATGTCTGAGGGTGTACTCACTGGAACTGTTCGATGTGACGATGAAATCTTTTGTGGAACCGTCTTTTGCAATTCACTACTCTCTTTTGCTTCTTACTTTCTTTTAGGCCCTAACTAACATTGCTTGCCTAAAATATGCTCCCATTTTTGATTGACCCCATTTTTTCGCCGGTGACAACCACCGCCGTTTCTTCGTAATTCTGGCAACACTTGGTCTCCAACGCATTGATTTGATTGGAAAACTCGGAAACGAAAATCACCATGAACACTGCCTTTTAAGGCACAGTTCAAGCTCAGGGACTCCATATAACACCTGCCAAGAACGATTCCACCGAATAAGCGATATGTAGGAGGAAGCCACTCTGGGGCGCCCACATCAGGAAGCCACTTTGGCACACCCCTTTTACTATTTTTTTGAGCCCAACAGTGGCGAGATGAGCGATGGTTTCTTATTCCTATTTCCTTCCTATTTCCGTTCTTCTCTATATTATAAGTCTCTCTCTTTATTCAGGTCAGCTCGCATTTGTTGCAAATGACGGAAGTTACAAGCCTCGGACAACTCGTCCACCATGCTTCCGCCTTTCAATTTTTGAGTGGCCATAACTCCGTTTCCTGGCGGCTTGTGCTATTCCAGATGTCATTGGAATCAGCGCGGGACCGTTCTTAAAGGCACAGTCCAAGCTCAGGGACGAAATCCGAGATTTCCACATAAATGTGAAGTAGACCCACCCTATATAGCCCCTGCCAAATGCAAGCTCTCAATTCCTCCGAATAAGCTAGATAAAGGGGGAAGCCACCCTGGGGCGCCCACATTCGGAAGCCACTTTGGCACGCCCCTTTTATAATCTTTCGAGCTCAACAGCGGCGAGATAAACGATGGTTTCCGACCAGTATCCCCGTTCTTCCCTTAAATCTCAGCCTCTATGTTTACTCAGGTCGGTTCGCGTACATTGAGTGTAAATGATGGAAGTTACGAGCCTCGGACAACTCGTCCACCATGCTTCCATAGCACAATATTTGAAGGGCAATAACTCCGTCCCTAGTGGGTCTTGTACGATTCCAGAGACATCATTGGAATCAGCATAAGACCGTTTTCAAGGTAGGTAGGAAAACAGAAAAACGATTCTGAGGTTGGACTGTGCCTTTAAAGGCAACACTCACGCTCAAAAATGATATAAATTTTATCGGATGAATCCAAGGTCTGAAGCCGTTAATATCCAGAGATAACGAAAAAACCGAAAAAAAAATCAACTGAAATGAAGATATAACGGTTCGTTCTATATCACCCCAGAAGTGGACGAGTTGTACCGCATTGGCTGAAATAGCGGAGCTGGCGACAAGTTTGTTGGGATAAGGACGCTAATGCACTCGTACGGCCCTTTCTGGAACGCTTACGACCTCAGAAGCATAAAAAATGAGCCAAAATGACCGTAATCGAGCACTGAACAGTTGTATTGAGGAGCGGAGCCCGTATCGATGAGCGGGGAAAGGATGATTTTGTGACTCAATACGGCTCAAATACGGTCATTTTAACTCGTTTTAAACTATTCCAACTTCGTGAGGGCTCTCCTAGGGCCCGTACGACCCCTTTAATGTAGTTATCTCAACAACTTTTGCGAGCGTGTTTGCTGCCTTCAAGATATATGAAAAAAAAGAAAAGCGATTCTAATGTTGGACTGTACCTTTAGAGGCACTGTCCACGATAAAAAAAAGTTTTTCTGTTTCTCAGCCTATCTTGAAATAGGTCCCATGCTGATTCCAACGATGCCTCTAAAATCGTACACGACCTCCTGGGAACGGAGTTATGGTCCCTCAAAACTTGAGCTAGAGGAGCATGGTGGACGAGTTTTCCGTAGCTTGTACATAACTTCCGTATTTTGCAGCCGATGTATGCGAGCTGATCTGAGTAAAGAGAGAAGTCGAGAATGAAAGAAAGAACGGGGCCAATAATCGGAAATCATCGCTCATTTCACGACTTCAAGCTTTCATTCTTTCACGTCGGGGCGGGCAGTGCGCTTTTGGGGTTTGCCTTGCGCTCAAAGTGGCAACTTTGAGCTCTTTTGGGACTCTTCCTGGCTCATTTTCATGCGTCCTTTCAACGTTAACGTTACAGAGTGTCCCTCCACTACCCATTCCTAGCGGAATTTCGAAAAACACTTTTCTCATCGTGAACACTACCTTTAAGGTGAGAGATGCTTGTATCTAAGTAGTAGAGCCACACAAATATAGAAGGCAGGCTCGATTTCTGCGTCTAAAGTGGTTTTGCGAATGTAAATCTCCTTCGAAAGGGCCACCTTGTCCAGGTACCCATTCCTTCGAAAATGCAGCCTGGAAATGTCAAGCCACGATTTTTTTTGTTTTTTTCCCACAGCGTAGCCATCCTGGGATTCCATTGAACCAAAGCAAAGATTCCGTTTTCGGGTTCAAAAGTTAGGCAAAAGTTTCTTACGCTAGGCACTTGATTAAGCTTGAAGTTCCGATGTTGTCTATTCAAGTCGCTTCTGTATCACGTATGTATACCGAAAGTTCATTCAAGTATTGCTCAGAACAGTGTTATTTCGAAACCCAACCTCAAACCTCTTTCGATATCGAAACACCTCACCCATGAGGTGCTGAAGAGTTTCCACGTCGAATTTGGTTTGGTTGGTGTGTGGGCCTATTAGTCAATAGCAGTTACGAATTACGAATTATGAGAAATTTTAAAAATTATGATTTAGAATTTACGAAATTGGAAACTTCGGTTACGCACAGCCCTGTCCCCCACCCAATGATTGACAAAACGTGCATAGGCCGGATTCATCAAAGCATTTTCGGTGGTAAGTTAGCGTTATCGGCTAACCGCAACCGTTATCAGTTTTTCACGCGCTAATTGACCGGTTGAAAGAAGCGGTTAGTTGAAAGCACCGGTTAATGGCTAACCAGCCGCTGAAAATGAAGGGAGCTTGAACGTGAATTTGTTCTGTCTTGTTGGGTTTTCTAGGTTATGATTCATGATTGCATTTCCTCAGGTAAGTTAGCTGAATCGGTCGACCAAGAGCATTTGCCTTCGATTCATACACTCATTAACCGCATGAGAACTGGGTCATGCCACGGTCACGCTAACCGCATGTTGGGGTTGGTGAGGACTGCGGTTAGCAGCTAACCAACCGCTTTTGGCCAAGAAAAATCATACTCTATCGAGGCCGAATTACGCCATGTTGACTGCGTCAGGCGAATTTCCGGGCAGTTGGGTCCTTATAGCTGATTCTGGCTCAGTTCTACGCATCGATCTGTGACGCATTCTAGTGGTCAGGAATCTAATTGTGCGTCGTTTTTGGAGGTTACTTGGTGACGTAGGTGTTAGCAACATAGGAGAGCTGTCAAACGCAGAAAATTTTGCCGGATTAATTTTTGACCTTCATATGGAGTGCTCGCTGCGTCGTAGGAAGAGAGTAGCGCTTCATGCATCGTAGAATGTCAGTTGCGCTTTATGTGGAGCGTGCGCCGCGAGTGTGACGCATGGGAAAAAGCAAGCAGGGCTTCACGAAAACTGTGCGTCGCGTGGTAGGTATTGAGTAGCGTTTCATGTAGAGCATGCGCTGCTTCGTAAATTAACAATAACGCTCCGCGTAGAGCGTGCACAGCATAGTGTATACTTAAAAGCGCCTTTAGAAAAGCTTAGAAGGCGACACGGAATCTGAGTAGCGCTTCATAAGAAGCGTGCGCAGGAGGATGCGCGGCATGCTAATGTGAGCAGCGTTTTACGAAGAGCGTGCGCTGCGACGTGAAATGCAAGATGCGCTTCATAAAAATGGTGCGCAGGAGAATGCGCGGCATACTAAAGTGAGTAGCGCTTAACGAAGAGCGTGCGCAGCGACGTGAAATGCAAGATGCGCTCCATATAAAAGCGTGCGCCGGAGAATGCGCGGCGTGCTAGAGTGAGAAGCGCTTTACGAAGAGCGTGCGCAGCGATGTGAAATACAAGATGCGCTTCATAAAAAGCCTGTGCAGGAGAATGCGCGGCGTGCTAGAGTGAGTAGCGCATACCGGTTTTCATATCGCTTTGACATCAGTCATGCATCAACTTCATTACGAGTGATCATATCATGGTGAAGAACTAACCCCTAGTCCCTCTACGCGCAGTATACTTCGGCATCAAATAATTTAGAGTAATCCTATAAATGCATTTTTCTTTTGAATGACAAAATGGTTCGAGCCGTCTTCGGTATTCAGACAACAAGTAAGAGGTTAGCTTTTCATAAGTCCTGTCAATCCAAAATTTTTTGCTTTTAAAAAATCATAGTTATCAATTATTCGAGAAAATAGTCGACTCTGACTCGAAGTCGACTATTTTTTGAATAATTGATTATTATAATTCTGTGAAGGCTAAGAAATCTGCCATGACATGACTTATGAGGAGCTTACCTCTTACTTGTTGTCTGGGCTGGTAGTAAACCCCCCATTGTCGTGACGACAATTGTCATGACATGTCACGACATGTCGCGACCAAAAAGCGCGAGCTATGGGTCCGTATCGTATTCTACAACACATACCTCGTGACTGTCACGAGCTTGTTGTCACGACAGTTACGGTCACGAGCTGTCACAAGTGTCGCGTGGTCATAAAATCATGACAACGCGACAGACAGCGTGACACAAAATAGTGCGCGGTTGAGGGAGTGCGCAGATTGCTGCGAGTGTCGCGCGCTCGTGTACAACAATGTCATGACAACATTTAGGCGTAGAATTGGGAGCAGGGTGGGCGGCGCCTGTCAATACAATGCAAATTACGCGCCTTTCGCTGTTTTTTGCCCTTTGATTGGCGATGATAACAATGCGAAACATTGCATTGTTCGGTATCGATCAAATTTTCCGAGAAACACATGGCATGCCGTAGCCTTCTGCTGACAAATGTGAGGTAAAAAGCTTTTTTATTTTGATTTTTTTCTCTATATTTTTGTAGGTAAATGTTCTATTTTAGCCACTTATGAAGGTTTTAAATAATGCAGTAATTTTGCGTGCGTTTAGTATAATGCCAGTTGAACATTTTGCCGTTGATTTCAAATCTCCGTTCTTCCATATTACTTTTTTTTTGAAAAAAAAAATTTATAGTTTATTTCTGATTCCAGTTTGTGAGATTGATTTTTATGAGACTGTGCGCATTTTTTCAGTTTCATAATTTTTATATGGCAAAAAAGCTGACTGCAGCGGTATTCCTTCGATGTATTTGTTTATTACTCCTTTTGCCATAACTAATAAGGATTCTTTCAATAAAAAATGGTGGCAATACTCATTTGTAAGATTATAATACGTGGATGAGGTTTGATAAATTCCGGATGGGTTTTTTTGAATGATTCATATATTTTTTCGTTTGCAACGTTTTTGCTCTACATATGTTTTGCGTTCTGGGATTAAAGTCTTTTCAAGTTACCCGTCCGGCAGTCTAAAAACCAAAAAATCTTCGAAACGAGAACGAAAATAGAACCTTTTTTGAAACAGGGTTAATCCCTGCCCATTACCATCAAACTCACAATTATTATTAAAATCATTTATCATGAGAAGAGGTTTTTTTATGCAGGACGGGAATAATCGAGATTATTATAGCGAATAAATACAGCTACAGTCAGCAGTCTCCGTCTTCCGGAAAGGTTAAAACATTTACAACGCCTTCGAAGTTTCGCGAGAAAATCTGTCCAGAAAAAGAATCCAAAGTCAAACTGGGGAAAATTAATTTTACGAAGAAAAGAAAAACTTTGGTGCAAAACAAGTTGGAGGGGGCCACTCAGGATTTACCCATAGAAATGAAAAAATTCGGCCATGAAATTGAAATTTTCTTTCGTTATCAAATATGTGACAACGTTCTCACTCGTAATTTCTGAGAAATTCCATGAAATTAGATCGATTTCTGAAAACCAAAATAAACAAGCCACTCACATGAGCGGAATAGTGATTTGATAGAAGTAAAAAAAGCTGAATAAAAAACATTCATGGTGAAGTACAAAAGCTATCGAAAGTATGGGTGGTTAAACAACAGGAAAAGTTCTCAAAGCAGTGATTATAATAGTGGAAACTGCTTCAAATGTTGATACCGCCTTTCTGTGGATCGATCAATGGCCTCCAATTATTGGGATTTATGGTAGGTATAACACAGTGATCGACATGGCCGACCATCATAGCACCCGATTAGGTGAGCGGGTCAGCGTACTAGTGGAGCAGTTGGAGTGCGCGCCGCTATGAGACGTGTGTCCGGGGTACCGTTCTCGCGTAATACTGTGGTTTTTGCAAGCAGCTGCTCGTGTTCCATCACTTCATGGTGTCGAGTGGCGAAGTTGCCAAGGCTCAAAATGGAGCAGTAGGTGTGCGCGCCGTGATTGGGCGAGTGTCCCGAGTTCATATCCTATATAAGGTCGTGGTTTTTGTGCCAAAGGATGCCACCCTTCGCGACAAACACGAAACAAACACATGACATCGGTATTCGTTGTCGTTGCTTGTCACGAACTATTTCTCGTATTGTTGTGACAACGCGAGGGGGTTTACTACCAGCCCTGAATACCGAAGACGGCGCGAACCATATTGTCATTCGAAAGAAAAATCCATTTATAGGATGACTCGAAATTATTCGATGCCGAAGTATCGTTCATCACTGGATGAGGGATCGCCGCGACGCTGCTTGGCGGGAAAAAGTGCTCGATCAATAGCCACTCTCCCTTCGTTTTCCCGCGCGCAATTTTCCCCGCCAAGCAGCGTCGCGGCGATCCCTCATCCAGTGATGGACGATATAACGTGCAGCACGCATAGAAAGTATTCGAACCACAAGGCCACGCCCGCGCATGGCACGCAGGCGTTTAAGAGTAGGAATAGCCCCTGATTCTCCCGCCACACTGTTTCGTTTGCCTTAAAGGAGCCCCTTTTCTTGCTTTATAGGTGACCCTATCGATGAAGTGCAAAATAGGCGAATCTGTTGCCTATATCTGTACAATGCAAAATCACAACGCTTTGTGCTAAGCGACTAGACTCAGGATCATATTGAGCAAAGCCCAGTCCGTCAAAAAATGATCCTGAATGCGGATGTTATGACACCGCGTGAAATCGTTCGAACTCAATCAGTTTCTTGCCTGCCTAATTGGGCAAAAGATCGTTCGAGGTGCAATTTCAAACATGAACACAGCTTCTATTAATGACAAACATGCATGCAACACCTTCAAATTCGACCACTCACTGTGATATGCTATAAGATACTGACATACATATCTATCTCCGATTGATATCAACAGATTCTGGTTGATAACACTATATCTTATCTTAAATCGCATTTGGTGAATCGCAGTTAGGCCCCGGTCATAGTTGGTGCTATCGTTGGTATCTCACAGGGAGATAGCCGCTCTCAGCAGTTTGGCGCGAAATCGTTTGATCAATAGCCACTCTTCCTTCGTTTTCCCGCGTGCAATTTTTCCCGCCAAGCAGCGTCGCGGCGATCCCTCATTCAGTGATTTACGATATTTGCATCTGCATCCCCCCCGCACCCCCCAACACCCCCCAACACCACCCCGGTCGATACGTATGTTTAAAATGATGGAGTGAGGTTGAGAAAATCACTCGATGCATCCAACTAGATATGACGATGATTACGTGGCCAACAGGATTGCACCTGTTCAGAGAAATAGTGAAGGCGAGTATGGTGAAGTCACGGAGGTAGCAGTAAGGTTAGCTTTCTAGTGATACGCAATGTTTTATCATCGACCCACCCACCCGGTGATTTTCTCATCCGCCGTCATCCACGTATTGCATGGATATCGACCGCGTCGGATACATTGAGTGATTTTCTCAACCTCACTCCATCATTTTAAACATACGTATCGACCAGGGGGTGCGGGGGTGTTGGGGGTGCGGGGGAGCGGGGGATACACCGAGTCATTTTCTCAGCTTCACCTCACCATGTTGTTCATACGTATCGACCGGGTGGGTGTTGGGGGGTGCGGGGGGGATACACCGAGTGATTTTTGCATCCCATTTCCAATGCATTCTGTGCGTATCGACCGGACTGGAGGCGTCGGCTCATCCAACTATGACCGGGGCCTTAGGCTCAACCGCGGCTAAACTAGGTGGGTAAGCTCCGGTTTCGCTAACCGCGGTAACTCACCAACCGCGGTAAGATAGATGAACCCGGCCACATATCAATATTGCTGTTTAAAAAACATCTAGTGAATGGAATCAGTGCATCAATCTTTATTGTCAAGTTTACAAATCGCGTAGAAATCTGTGTATCATCCCTGAAAGCACTCAAATTATGAACAATTGAGAACCATGGATGTGGCTTTTTCATAAAACGTAGGCTAAAATAGGCTAACATAAAAAGGAGGCTAAAACTCCTAACCAAAGCTTCAATCATTCCGGCGAAAACTTCCTGCGCAACTTCATTAAAATCTCTTCTTTTAGTCTTCCCGAGGTCCTGATTCTGGAAATTCCTTATTTTGCCCTCAAGGAGTCTTGAGCACAGTAGAGCAACAAGGCACACAAGGGCCCAAAAACGCATCCTTCTGGAAAAAAATTCAAAGGAACTTCTAACTGAACCGGTACAGTTTTGAACTGTGTGTGTTTGTCTTTTTTTTCGAACAAAATTTCCGTAATTGTTCGTATGGCTTGAAAGTTGAAAAACGTTATGAAACATTTGTTGTTCGAATGTAAAAACGTAGAATTCCACTCCTCCCTTTTTTCGTACATAGCATCCGGAAAAAAATATGGCGATGAGGCTGACATTCCCGTTTTTTTTTTCTCAGGAAAGCCAACTTCTAGGTTTTTCTTGTGATTATTGAAGCGCACAGTATTAGAATGGTGGAGCCAAAAACAAGCTTTTTGCGCCACGTTTGTGAAGTCGTAAACCAGCTTTCAACCCACTGGTGATTTGTGAAAGTTTTATGGTCATTTTTGTTGAAAAAAATTGTTGTGCTAGGACGAGTTCTGTGATCCCAATATGTTACCCGATGAAGCAACTCTTTTCGACAGAGGGAAAATTCATACTCAGTTACCCGAAAGGCAGCAGTAATGCAGTGAAACCATATGTGCTTTCCATCTTCGCATAGGCCCTTTTTTCTTCACTCCGTGAATGAAAGTGGTTAGGCAAGCAGATCTGAGGACAGATGAACTCGTTCTATTCTCGTTGTTCTATAAACAAGTATACCCTGTTGGGACTGTGTTTGCACCCGTGTTCAAGGCCGTTCGTTCCATGTGCTGAAAACAGCCATCTCTAAGTAGACACAATGGTTTCTAAAGGCACTGTTCGCGATAAAAATCGCTTTTCTGTTTTTTTGCCTATCTTGAAACCGGTCTCATTCTGATTCCAATGATGCTTCTGGAATCGTACAAGACCTTCTGGGAATGGAGTTATGGTCCCTCAAAAATTGAGCTAGGGAAAATGGTGGAAGAGTTGTCCGAGACTTGTAACTTCCGTCTTTTGCAGCCAATTTATGCGAGCTGACCTGAGTAAAGAGAGAAGTTGAGAATGAAGGGAAGAACGGGACTTTTGATCGGAAACCATCGCTCAACTCACGATTTCGAGTGTTCTTTTGTTCACGTCGAGGGGCGGGAAGAGGCGGGACGTGCCCACAGCGGCGGGGTTTTCCCACTTTTCTAAGCCGTTTTGCGGCTCCTGGGTAGCTTTACGTCCCGTTTTTTCGACGCTCTTCTGCTTCTGAGAGCCACGAGAAGCGTTTGTCATGGAAAATTCGAGGATGAAGTTTATCGCGAACAGTGCCTTTAAGTCAGTACATGTCCGAGACGCCAAGGAGAAGAACGCTTAAAATTGCCCGAGGGATCCAACATATCTGCGTGGGGATCCTTGAAACCGCGTGCAACACGCTTTCGCCATCAGCGAGCATTTTGCCGACAACACTAAACATGAGTGCTCCACTCCTTCCAACGGCTACCGATCCGTAGACAACTGCAAAACTGGCTGTAGGGAAACAACATAGAGTTCGCGCAATATTTTTAGCCTGTTGAATGGACGTGGCTGCGACGGTGGATCACCCCGCGCGAATCGAAACCTCATTCTCCAGTGAGGCCGCCAACCCCGCACGGCCAAACGAAAACCATATGTACGTTCCTAAGATCCGCTTACAATCCAAGAGGCCCGCGACTGGCATGTGTTCCCCTTCTTGACACGAGAGCGTGCCTATCGCGGGGAAAAGGGCGTTAGGGAGCCTATCACCGGCGAAGCGTGCCCTCAAAAGAGGCTAGACGCCCAAGACGCTAATTTCCTAGAAAAGAATACGACGCGTTTCTGAGCCAGGACTCGGATGACTGTTGTGCCGTCGGTTCAATTACCCATTTTTGAGGTACTTGACCCCACCTGGCCGCTGGAGACCCCGTTCAACAGCTGGCGCTGGCGGCCCTAGTTGGTGCTCGGCGCACAGGCCGCGTTGCGTGCTGGCGTGCCGACCGCTTGTCGGTGTGCCAGCCGCATTGCACACCGGTGCGTTCGTATATTTTTAAACTCAGGGGGGCTTGCCGCCCGGGAACTAAGCAGCTGCTCGCTCACTACAGTCGCTACTGCAGGTGACAAAACTTCGGATTTTGGGCTCCACGGCCTACAAATTTTGAGCCCCACCGACCCTCTCTCGTTGGCTACGCTGGTTTTTCAAGGAAGATTAGAGCGGGCTTTTGTCTGAGGCCGATTTGGCAATCGCTTGCGTTCTCAATATCGGGTGTTCAGTTATACGCTCTTATCGGTAGCCGTTGAAGGAGTGGGCGTGGAGTGGGCGAAACACTCAATTTTAGGGCGGAATAGGGCTCATGCGTGCTTTTTTAGCCATTTTTCAGCATTATCGATGCAGTAAGCCCCAGGCCATTCGATTTACATTCAAAATTTGAACACTGTTTCGATCGTGAATACTGCCTTTATGTTGCATATCTTGGTTCGACTCTATGAGTGTTCTGACACCACGGTGAAATAGTTTTCTGTAATTCGAAGACAAATTGCCGTGCTCATGACGGGACTTCGCCTCTGCTCACAAGGTCAAGATTGTGAACCAAATAAGTCAATGCCAGCACTCCGTTCAACTCTTTTGCGTGGTTGTGTCTTGAAATACTGGTCATTGTCACATGTCTTGAGGATTTGGGCTCAACGAAAGCTGCCAATGAATACGCTGGGGGCAAAACGCACGTACTTGCGTGCCACATCCAATGTGTCTGTGACGCGTCTGAAGGTCAATCTCTGGAAGTTTTCGCCGAGAAGTAGCCGCGAAATGCTTGTTAGCCGCGTAATAGCTGCGAAATAGCCGCCAAGTAATGCTCCCCGCATAATAGCCACCAACTATGTGGTCTGCTTGCGTCTAGTTAAATTTAGCTTATTGTTAGCAATAGCAAACTTCTAACTGCTGCTGAACCGTGCCCTAACACGGAATGCTACGGGCACAGTCGAGTTTTTTGATCTACCAGTCTTACTGCATCATCTTAGATGAGCGTATCCTTGAAGGCATACCGGGCTACAGTCAACCATGGCAGACTTTGTAGTCACATACGACGTATTTAGTTAGCTGAAGGAACTGCTCAATACACAATTTGATGGAATTTTTGAATCATCACGAATCTATTCACTATGGGACACTCATAAGCTCGGCTGGTATCGGCGTTTTTATAGTATGTACGCCTCACATTTTCCTTATTTTCTCCTCTGATTCCTAGAATGATTCTTCCCTCCAGAACATGGAGTCATCAGTCGAATTCGGCACTGCGATCAGCTTATCGATGACAGAAGGTGCCTGAACCGGCGTCCTCCGGTGAAACCCGTCATACCGCAGCCCCTAAGCAGTCTCAAGCTTGTACGTGAACGGCTCAAAAACTGTCCATGACCATTTCTGGCGATTCCGGGTTCGCACAGAGGACCCCGGGGACATCCCACAAGGATCATACCTGTTGGGAACCTCACGCGGGGGGACCCCACCACCACTGTTTTCGCAACCACTGTCGGGGAGACCCCACCACCACTGCTCGTTTCGTAAGAAGATGGACCCAAAATTGCGTACCACCCCCCCCCCAAGCCGAGGGGGATCCCCTCGGCGACAAAACCTACGCATAGGAACCTCAATAATTCTTTGAGCGTCCTCTTAGGGAACACATGACGATAGTTATGACTGACGGTATCGTTGTCCGTTATGGTGAATGAAAATAAGACCGGCAACAAAAGTTCGCAGCCTCATTTCCAGATTGGTGGATATGGGAAGAGCACCGATTTCCGAGAAATAGCCGAGCAATAGCACACCAGGCTCTGCAGCGGCCCCTGGTGGGCTGTTTCTCGGCTATATCGCGGCCATTTTGCGGACAACGTCGTCTTGGCCAAGCATTGGCCGCGAAATATCTTAGAAATGGCCGAGAAACAGGCCACCGGGAGCCTCTGCGGAGCCTGGTGAGCTGTTTCGCGGCTACATCTCGGTTAAAAGTCTCAGAGATGCTCATTCCGATGGTAGAAGTTACAAGCGATCTCATGAAATTATCTGCTGCTATGATGGGATGAACTTCATGTAAATTTGCAGGTCTATTACTTGGAAACTGAGCTTATGTCGCTACAATATCTGAGTGCAAGTGATTATGGACACCCTGTACCTGATTCGTGTGATATGCTCCTAGAGACAGAGAAGGGAGAGCTGAGCAAAGAAGTGTAGGCCGAGACCACTGGTGAATTGTGTTCGCTGGTGACTTTTATTGATATCAGCTGCTAAAAAACGTTTCATTGCCAATTCCTTGCAAACATTTAGAGCTCATTGTCTTCCTCGAGATGCTGATGCTCTCTGCCGTTTCTGGGAAACTGTTGCAATTCAATGTGATGCTCATTTTAAACGTGCGCGAATCTCAAGCCACGTGTCATTTATCGTAGATTATCGTAACGCTACTGTGACATCGTGGGTCAGATTCATGTACGCGTATACATGGCAAAGAGTATAATGTTACCATCAACCTTTGATTCACCATGAACCATACCCTCAAAACTGGGGTATAGAGTAGAGTGCGAGATACCCTAGAAGAGACTCGGGTTTCGCGTTACTCACTCACAAAATATCACACTCCAGTGCGGTGTTGCGCTCCAGATTATGTTGGCAAAATGCCAATCTAATAAATGCAGGCCAAGGCGTCAAATGATTGTAGTTGTGGTGAGGTTGCACACACTGTACTAGACTGTACGCGCATACCAGCCTCCAGCCGACCCATTCGAATAGCGGTTGCAAAAAAGAGCAGATTAAAACGACGGTATGGCGCTGCAGAAAAACTGCTTCCAGTGGCATCATAGGCAGAGATGCTTCCTATAGTTCACAATGTGTTTACGAGTAGGTGTCTATTTCGAGAAAAATATTGTGAAGAAAATTACCGAGAACTCTGATTCACAGATAAAATTCATTCGGGACACCTACAAGTGCGCACGAAGATTGCGCCACAACGTTTGTTCATTTTCATCTGATGATTCACATCCTATTGTCAAGTAGTGTCAGCGAACTTCCCAACTTTTCAACCCATGAAGCCGTTTTCTTTTTTCCCACAAGTTTCAGTCGAGAAAACCCTTTTGACAGTACAGCGCCGGTGTCAACATAAGCCGGTCAACCCGAATGTGGATCAAGTAGCCTAACATCGAAGTTCTGACGTGGCTAGTCTTGAGGCTTGACCTCAGTTCTCTGAACATTAGAAGTGTTGTGGTGACGAAGAGGATCAAAGGTATCCGATAGGTTATTCCAAAAGCCGAAATAGCAATGACGATCGAGTAAGAATGGTGAAGCATCAAGTTTAATGCCCCCCCCCCAATCTCACCGTCGGCTGATCGGCTGTAGACAGCCCGGTCGATAAGCGTCTAAATCGTGCCAATCGGGTGTAAGAATTCCAGTCTTTGCGGACGGACTGAGCTCGCCCTGATTGAGCTGCGGCCGTCTTGGTCTATATGCAATGCACTGCTTACCAAGCTGGGAAATACGCTCCCCGTTGTGGTCGGACTGAGCCCACCGCGGTGCGCCGTGTGTAGATACGGTCTCTTTATTTCAAGTAGAAAACCGCGACGCTGCTTGGTGGGGAATTTCGTGCCCGGGAAAACGAAGAGAAGATGACCATGTTTGCGCCCAGCTCCTCAATGCAGCTGCCTTATCGGACGACACTGTCGATAGCTGGCACTGAATTCTTGTCCATGCATTGAGCTCCGTCCATAGCAGACGTCCTAGCGTCACGTGACCGTAATGTGACGCTGGGGGTTTGGATCTTCAGCATTTGTTATTGATCTGACTACCCAGCGACCACTGCAACCGGCCAGTCTCTGACAGTGGAGGCATAGTGACCGTAACGGCTGTCACTAATATTACCCATACCATCGTTAATCACGTACCGTCCTCGGACACGTTAAATGCGCCAGCCGTCGAGCATCATGCGTCAGCGTTTGAGCGCTGCCGCATGATGCTTCGACGCCTTGACGCTTTGCCGCTGGCCGTCTGCTATGGACGGAGCCTTAGGCGCCGCGGCAGAAACAAAAAAATTACGTTCAATGCACTCCGAGGCAGCAATGTCGCAG
This sequence comes from Aplectana chamaeleonis, assembly GCA_029168955.1. Taxonomy (NCBI): domain Eukaryota; kingdom Metazoa; phylum Nematoda; class Chromadorea; order Rhabditida; family Cosmocercidae; genus Aplectana; species Aplectana chamaeleonis. The sequence continues at coordinate 86,738 of JAPDOI010000898.1, forward strand.
AAACCGCTGTCGGTTCCGTCGCCGCCAAAACCACAAACGCGGGGTTCATTTTCCTGTGGGAACAATCATCGACCTACTGTGAAATCGCAGCCGGGTTCTTAGTACATACCAATTGATGTGCTCATAAATTGAGGCCTGTAGCCGCGGAAAGCTCTTGAATATCGAGCTATGATGGTTTTCACAATTATGTTCAAGAGTAAAGGTACACTGCTCATGCACCTGGGGGTTAATCGGTGTCCTAAACAAGATGTTGATGTCCGTTTGTCGATATTCGAAGACCTCAAAGGCAGAGATCTGGATAAAATCGGTTGATTTGATATCCTCATGGGATGATTGTTCTGGCCATCGCAAAAGTGCAAATATGTAAGCTGAAAATTGCGGAAAAAAAAAGCTGAGGAAGAAGCTATAGCTTGGTGTCCTACCGCCCCCCAATTATCGAGACTTCTATAAAATCCTGTTTTGCCTTCTTCTATGTTCCTTCTAGAGTAATTACGAGCACTTTCAGAGACTACTGGCTACTTTGAGAGCAAAATAAAAAACGGACAGGCAAATATTCATGATGATATCGTTCATTGGGGGGGGGGGCGGCGGACACCGACAAATAGCCGTCCTGGCTTGTTGTTGTGCGTTTTTCCTGAAAACTCTCACTTTTCTCACTTAGATACACTTTTGCAATTACCTGACAAACATTTCCACCAAAAGAGCCTAAAAATTGTTTTTTTATCGCAAAACCTGCCTTCAAAAGGTCGGGGCAAAACGATTTCGCGATGTTTGATAATTTCCATTATGAATTTGCCTCGAAACTTTTCTCAGGCGGTTATTTGGACTGCACAACACGAATCGAATGCCAGCTCATCGAATTTAGGTGGATTACGGGAAATTGCTGTGGGTATACGGTACTTTTATCAAAGTCTAAGATTTGGTTCAAAACTTCTTCGTGGAGATATCTTGGATGCTGAACACGAGTTTTGAAGCAATTATATCCGTCAATGGCGATTCCCCGCTGGTATCTGGAGTCCATTATGTTCCAGAAGAGTTTTTTTTTCCAGAAGAGAAAAAGAAGAATTTCAATTCTTAGAGTGCACCTCTCCTACAAATCTTGTACCTTTTTCGAGATATATGAAGTTTTGGGGAATGTCACACTTATGGTTTCACTATTATTACATGGTCGTCTTCGCAAGGCTTTTCAATCCGCTCATTTCGGACTATGGCTCAAAGGCAGTGGTGGCGCTCAAATATGCTTGTCTTCTCTTCCTCTCTGAACCCTTTTCTGGGTATAGAGTAGTAGAACCTATACGAAAAGTCGCGAAAAAAACTCTGTTCCAGGACAAACTTGAAGCCTGAACTTCCTTGTCTTTTGATGGTGGACGAGCCCACCCACATCATCGGCATCGATGATCTCTAGTATCAAGAACATCAGCTGGCTTGAAATTGAATTTCAATCAATGAACCTTCGGATTTAAGTACACATCTAGTCGAAAACATTGACTGAAGTGCTTGCTTTCATTGTTCAACTGTTTTATTAGGTAAATTTGCATTTATTTCTTCCTCTGAGTGTCGATAATTTTCGACTGCTTGACATGAGACTGTGATCTTTCTGTGCACGTATGCACGAACTTGAAGTTTGGGGTCTTAATAACTCTAATTTTAGCCCGTTTTTCACCGCGATACCTTTATAGTTTTTGAGCAGTTTTTGATCTGAGCTGATTTTTGTAGTTTTTTCGATAACGTTTTTCATCGTGACCACTGCCTTTAAAGGCAGTGTTCACGATAATTTTCGTTTTCGAGATTAATGGCTAAATCGATTGGTCGGCTTCCGGGTAGAACTGAAATGACGAACAAATCGAGAAAAACGTCTTAGAATAGCACCAAATCCTTTACTCTCACCCCACCTTTTTACTCTCACTGGAACTGTTTGTTGTGACAATGAAATCGTTTGTGGGCCCGTCCCTTGCGATTCTCTACTCTTTTCTGCTCCGTCCTTTCCTTCGGACCCTAACTAAAACTGTTAGTCCCAGAATATTCTTCCATTTTTGATTAGCTCAGTTTTTTACCGGTGACAAGCACCGTGAACATGTTCATACAGTCGGACAACTATTCCAGGCCAGAGATTAATGTCACGGAAATAAAACGTTTCAGGGCGTTTCAAGCCGTCTCTTCGCAGTTTCGGTAACACTTGGTGGCCAACGCATTGTTTTGAGTCGAAAACTCGGGAACAAAAATCATCGTGAACACTGCCTTTAAATGATGTTCCTCGCGTATCTTCCCCTGTAGTAAGTTTGCGAGAAAATTCTTTGAGGTGAGATTCTTTGCCGACCGCAAATGCCTCCGAAACCTGGAATCGCTGGTAATTGCAAATACTTCCCTAGAAAGGACAGAGATTATTTGCATCTGAGAGAATAATTGAATTTCTTGTGGCACATAATAAATTCCAGATACCTGAGGGGAATCGCCAATGAGGGATTGGTCCGCTTCAGAAAGCTATTGAAGTCTTGAACGATTACAGCTCGACAGCGGTTTCAGTCTACATTTCTTTGTTCACCTTTCCCTAGTTTGTTTTCAATTACTAAAGCACATGTGATCAGACATGCTGCTTCTGATGATATTCACACCTGTTACTTTAGAAATAGAAGTAGATACATGTGCCTTTGAATATGGAAAACACGGTGATCTTCTTCCACCGACGTTCTCGAACTTAAATATGAAACAGTAAAAGAATCGTCTGAACCAAATTGTGGGGGTTCCTTAGTTGAATGATAAGGTAACAGTAACCATCAAGCGATTCTTAGGGTGCTCAGAAAAAAATGTTCCTGATTTGGCTGAAAACTATCTACTGGGAGCTACCCGGGGCCTTGGGTTTCTTTATTGATATTCTACGACTTTCTGTGGGTTACGTTAAACAAAATGCTATTTAGCTGACGTAGCTTAGCGTGTTGTATCGAAAATAGATTTATGGACCCCAAATTAATGGTCTAACCGTAAGGCTCCGTCCATAGCAGACGACCAGCGGCAAAGAGTCATGGCGTCGGAGCATCATGCGCCAGCGCTGAAACGCTGACGCATGGCGCTCGACGGCTGGCGCATTCAATGTGTCCGAGGACGGCACGTGGTTAACGATGGTATCGATAATATTAGTGACAGCCGCTACTGCCGCTATGACTCCACCGTCAGCGGCAGGCTGGCCCCAGTGGTCGCTGGGGAGTCAGATCAATAACGAATGTAAAAGATGCAAACCCCCAGCGTCACTTGGCGCTGGGTCGTCTGCGATGGACGGAACCTAAGAGAAGTTGTTGACTAAACGTGAGACTGTGACCATGCTACCGTCTCCCTTTCGTGACCTGGCGCAATCTACTAAAACTTGACGAATGGACATCGGATTTGGTGGGCACTCCAAATATCCTCTACAGAAATGATTCAAGGCAAAGGTATAGTTCTTATTTGAGAATTGTCTTTAGTCGTATTTTCCCACAAGAATTTGCTTCCGGTGCGAAGCTTCCAACCGAAGCTGCCGAGTCTTAAAGGCATCGTACACGATTAAAACCGAATTCCAGATTTTGCGTTTAGTAGGACTAGTGGGTCATAACAACGTCACTCAGAAAGTTTTGAGTTTCAAAATCGCTTCTGAATGAAGATTTGCTTACCTCAAAAAGGCTTCTTGGGTTTAGGAGGCCCGCCTTGGGGTCGATCCGTTGTTACAAAGGAACTAAACTCCGTGGTCGCAGCCGGCGATCGTGCGTTGACAAGTCGTGGGGCGCAATGCACGCGCCACCCGATGTCACGTTCGATATCGATCGAAAGCAGCTGACAGCAATGAACGCAGCACGTTAATAACCCTTTCCAACTTCGTTCAAGAAAAATGATTGCTCGTTTGATAGGCCTCCTCGGTAAATAGCTTCCAACGCTGCGCCAAGGAACGAATCGCCAAATTGTTCCTTGCGTTCTTCGCACAACTATCCCAAGTCGATGTCGGCGGAAACTTCAAAATTGTTTCAGCTTCCTTGAAATGCTTTTTTTTTCTTGAGAAGTTGACGTTTTTCGAGGTTTTTTTTGCAAGCTTCAGTCACTAAAGGGATATAACAACATGAAAAAGTCAAAAACCCAGGAATGGCTTCACTCGTGTACGACGCCATTAGCGCCATTCATACTCCCAAAAGCTAGCGCGTCACACGCCAGCGATGGTGGCGACTGTAAAGTGGCTTAACTTTGGCGAGCAAGGGAAATCTGTACACGTGTTCCCTGTCACGGTAGCAGAAGATACTACTTCCATTAATTATGATGAAATGAAATGAAGTCGATAATGGATTAATAACGAGAATAACGAAAAGAGTTGTCACGGCTGTCGCTGCAATGGCAGAGCGGGCGTTACGCGCTTACCAAGGGGGCGTGGCATCAGGTCATTCACACTCCAACGCTCCACCCGCGCGTGACGCGCTGGCGTTGAGGAGCATGAATTACGCCTTACCAAAATCGGTTATTGAACCTCGGCTTCGCTCTCCGTTTCAGCGATGAGTTAGTAAGGGTTGGTGGTTCAAAGATTCATATGCAACTACAGAAATCAATCATGGTAGGTTCGCATACAAGTCCCGGCATTGTCGCGTTTTTGCCAGGTCAAGACAGTGGGATCTCAGCAGGTTTCAGGCAATGTCTTGTTCCTATCGCGATTCTGCGGGGGATCTGTCGTATCGGATCAGGTTCGGCGCCGAAGCGGCAGGTTCCCGACAGGTTCTCGGTAGAATCCGGACAATCCCTCTATAGAAAAACGCATATTGATCTCAAGTCGACTGCTTTTACTCCGTTTTTGGATGAACTATTTTTGGTGGACTGAAAATTACTGTTAAAATTATCTGAGAGATGCACGTTGGAAGCTGCGTATTCCAGCTATAATGTGCTAGAGCTCCCCTCTGGAAGTAGAAGCTGAAATTTTCAAACCAGAAGATCAGGACGGCTAAAAGAAGAGGCGAAGCTGCAGCTTTTGGTAGAAATGCACTCACCACTTCTCTGCAAACCATCATGGTAAGGAGTTCTTACCTCTCAAAGTTTATAGAGGAGCCACAAGTATTGTGTTCTATTGTTGTCCATGATGGAAAAATTGACTACTTTCAGGAATTAAGCACAGGAATTTTTACGACTCACAAACTAGACAATAAACATGCATTGATTCCGTTTGTACACGTGCGTAGTAGAAGTGTGATTAGAGAGAGTCTTCACGATTAATTTCATCTACGAGTTTCTCACTTAGAACTATGTGTTGGCCATCAAGTGCTACCAAAATAACGGGAAAACGGCAAAAAACATCCCAAAAGCTTCATGAAGAGTACGGAACCGGGGTTGGAAGACAGGATTTTGTGTACTTCTTGTGCGTTTTTCCAGTTTTTTCTGCCACTCCAACTCTACATCGTTCTATTAGATAACCTTGAATTTAGGAATATCATGAACTCTGAGAAAATTGGAACACGTCAATAAAATGGAATCTAGCGTAAGGGCGAGACCTACACCGCCTGAAGCATCTGAAGCGACCCACAATGCCGCCACATGAGTAACAAGTCAGCCCGGCAGAAAAAAAACCGGTTTGGTGTCCAACTCGCATTGGGGCGCAGAAAAAAGGTGGGGGCAAGTGCAATGCAGTAGTGCCCCCCCCCGTTTGCGATAGGAACCACAATAATACTTCTAAGATCGTTATAGTTTATCAAACCGTGCACTTCGAATGGAGTAGTAAAGAAACTTGAAGATTTGGAAAACCTATATTAGGGAACGAATTAAAACTAGAACAAGGCGTACGAGCTCAAAAATTCTAATCCAGTTATAACCTTGATACATATATACAACTAGCACCGTAACATATGGAGCCTGCCGCAGAGTGAGACATAATTTCCAACAAAAAAAACTGAAGAACAAATTCCGAAAACAGGGATATACTGTCGTACTCAGAGCCGAATTCCGGTCCGCAATCGCGGACTACAGCTGTTGCAACACGCGACACGATGTTACTCGTGCTGGCAGAACGGTGAAAGTTGCCGGGACCGAGTGGTCCCACCACGATTATCATCCTATTGCGTGATGCAACAGCCGTGGTCCGCAAATGCGAACCGGACGTTCGCATTTGCGGACCACGGCTGTTGCATCACGCAATAGGATGATAAACGACAATAACTGAAACGATAAGGAGGAATTCCAAGTTTCGAATTTGAACTATTGGAGATGATGCGCAGTTATAGAAAATCGAAGCAAACGTGAATACAGCAAATTCCTAAGTCAACCAGTTCTGATAAATCAGGATATAGAAAACACCAGGAAAAAATCCTTCAGAATTTCGATAATAATAAAAGAGAATTGAAGCTCATACGAGCCCTGGCAATGAGAAAATCCTAGGAGATTTGAAATAAGAGGATTATTACGCAATAACCTAATTTGATTTGAAGGCAGCATACACGCTCGTAAACTTTGTTGAGATAGAAACGTGAACCGAACCGTACGGCTTGCTCCTGAAGGCTCACGCATTTCAAAGCTTTAAAAGCGAGCCACAACTGCTTTAAGAGAGTGATAACCGACTCCTGACCCTGTAATTGCCCGCCCCAACTGTATTTCGCCTCCTCCGACTAGGAACATATTGAATCACCCGTCTCGAGGAAGGAAACGATCAACAAGAGAAATAGCACCATCAAGTGGGAGTCGACGCGAGAGATCGACTGATTTGATTGAGAGATCATAATTTCTCGTAGAGGCCAATTCCTCCACCCACATGAGTCAGTTGAAATAATGCTGGATCTTTTCGGACCCAGAAAAACAGTTTCTCATAACCGTTCTCGACTTTTCTCCGCACAGATGTTGTTACACATTCCAGAGCATTAATATTCCTGAACAAACAAGGGAGCAAATTTTATCGTGTATGCTGTCATTGAACTCCTAGAACCTTGACTTTAACGAATGCTGGAAGAAATTACGAAAATAATTGCTTAGTAGTACCTGTAGCGATTTCATGAAAAGCTGGTTTCGCATCAAGCTTGTCAGAAGCGGCAATGAGACCTTTGCGTCGGGAATGGATTCTGTCCTGGGAGTTTTTATGACATTAAGAATTTTGAACTATTGCCGTCATAGGAAAGATATATTCATTTGCACACAAGACATCTCTTAGGCGTCAAATGTAAATTCTATGTGTGTGTCTGTGCCGGGTGCGGTTCCCACGTGACAAATGACGAGCAAAGAGGTAACATGACCTGTGGGAAGCCGCGTTGCCCATTTCTGGTCATCCGTACCACAGATGTTCATTATGGATAACTCATCCACAGTCGAAAAGCATGGAGTAGGTTTGTGTATCAAACAATGAGACAAGAACTTGCTCTGTTGAGAGATGGGAAAAACGCTCATCGGAGAGAAAACTCGTAGAACACTGGCGGCACAAAAATCAAGTGATAACTTTAGCAGAAGAGACAAAATGAAAAGCAACTGGACGAAGAAAGTTTTACACTGCTCTTGCAACCAAGTATGTTAAAAGAAATACACTCAAGTGCCTGAATGGCAGAAACTGGTTACTGATGAGTATGAGTGTATCCACAGAGGACACCATGCCGGCTGTGTAGCTTAACCTGGCTTTTACACATTTCATTAACTCCCCAATGATTGAGCATCTATTAGGTTGGCGGACATACTCGCCCACTATTTCACATTGATTTTCTCCGTCAATTAATCTCAGGGTCAGGAGGTGGGAGACGTGAGAAACCAGAAGGTTTCCGAACTTAAACAATTGTCATCTGGCGAGCACAGCGGAGTCCACAAAAAAAACCTAGGGAGAGCTGTCGTGCAAGTCAAGGATGTGGTGTGGTGCTCAGAAAATTTTCTCCCTTCCTTCAGAAGTATCGACTTTATGAGCTTTTCACTACTTTTAGAGACCATTCATGTCCAATAACGTATTGTGATGATAGTTTCAAGATTTTTTTCATACAAATTTTCCTGGCTACGTCTAATACCGCGATGCACTCTGATTTTCTCCGGTGTGATGCCTTCCGCCCCTCATCATACCCTGTTTTTATGATTTAACCTATGAACACTGGTTCAAGGAAAACCCGTGAACCTTTTAAATGCATGACTGCCAATATCTCGTAGTTGTCGTCAACGGGTCTATAAGACGCCATCTCGAAGAACGCTCTTCGCTGACATTTTGATTGTTGCTGAGACTGCCGATAATGTTTTATGCACGTTATAGCTAGCTTAAAAAAGTACAGTGGTACAGGAATATTACGAATAAAGAATGACAGAAAAATTGGGAGCTTTCCAGAAGAGCGTTCCTTAAGCGGGGAAAGAAAGAAGTGGAAATTTTTTAAGCTCTCAATATTGTCAAGAATCAGCGGAGGAATAAGGTTACCCCAAGAGAAAAGCGAAAATCAAAAGGTTACACATAAGTTATTACGAGAGAATTAAGGCATCATGGGAAAAAACTGTATAAGACAAACACTTTCACCAAGCCAGATCTGATTCAGCACAAGCACGAATTGCAAACATCACTAAAAATTAATGGATTAGCACTCGTCCGCGAATATGAACAAATAGCATCGATAGTAAAAAACTTGCTCCACGAGCACCTATGGTAATTTGCTTGAGATACCTGAAATAAAAGTTCTCTTTACAGTGCCAACAACAAACGAGAAAAACTTCCAAAAAAAACTATCAAAATCAAGCTATGAGCGTGACATTACAAGAGAATTCGCTCGAGGAGTTGAATGGTTGGAGTGAGCACGGGCGGAATGAACCAATATTGATTAGGAGGTCACTGCCTTGGAACGATCGATCTGATCAGATTCAATTGCCACAAACAGAAAAGCTCTGAGAAAACTTATCGTCAGTCACTGAATGAGGGATCGCCGCAACGCTGCTTGGCGGGAAAAATTGCGCGATCAATAGCCACTCTTCCTTCGTTTTCCCGCGCGCAATTTTTCCCGCCAAGCAGCGTCGCGGCGATCTCTCATCGAGTGATGGACGATACTTCAGAGAAATACGCTAGGTTGTAGTATCGTCCATCACTGGATGAGGGATCGCCGCGACGCTGCTTGGCGGGAAAAAAATTGCCCGCGGGAGAACGCAGGGAGAGTGGCTATTGATCGCGCAATTTTTCCCGCCAAGCAGCGTCGCGGCGATCCCTCATCCAGAGATGGACGATAGCTAAAAAGAAGACTGTTTCAATGGGACTGTCCGCCCACGCGTTCGGCGTACGTGTCGAGCGGCGGTCGCGAAAGCCTTTTTCAGATGAGCTTTCCTACGACTGCAAACAGCTCACTGAGATGTTTTACACTATTTGTGTAAGGCCGGAATCAAGCTTCACACGACGCGCGACAGCGACAGTGCATATCAGGCATATCGAATTTCGGTCGATGTTGATGGCAAACATGGCGTCGCGTCGCTCCGCACTGGAATTATGATCCCGGCCTAATATTCCTGCTAATTGAAACACAAGTATAGGAAATGTCTTGGGGACGGCTGATCAACACGCACGCCGACCGCATGGACGGACCGTCTCATTAGGGCAATCTTTACCATATTCATATAGTAACCTACGATAATCGACTTGAGTATCGATAAAACATCATAATCGTGTCCAGTGCGTCAAAAAACCCTCGTAGACGATGCTTGAGTTTAAAACATTTGGCTTTGATAGCTCCATACTGACTTTGACTTATTCTGACTTCGAAAGAGCCGTGTCGGTGTCGATGATAGCACTTATACCCAGCTTGGCACTGACTAGTGGATTAACCCACAAACCCGTTTTTCCTCTCGGAAGGCTTATGAATCCGTTTTTTCGACGCTGCTCTGCTTCTGATGGCTACCACTAATGATTCCCTTTGCAAACTCAAGATCGAGGGTTATCTTGAACAGTGCCATCAACTCGCGGTTGGGTTAGGGTACTATGCTTAAATGATTTTTTCCACATTGGCGTTACTGTCCTGTCACTGACATATCGTCCATCACTGGATGAGGGGTCGCCGCGACGCTGCTTGGCGGGAAAAATTGCTTGATCAATAGCCACTCCCCGTTCGTTTTCCCGCGCGCAATTTTTCCCGCCAAGCAGCGTCGCGGCGATCCCTCGTCCAGTGATGAATGATAGATAAGCTAAACTCTGGTACCGCCGTAGTGACCTGTTGATTTCGATCAATATCAGCAGCGGAGCGGTGGGCCTCGGTGAAATATAACTAGTGATAAGGAGGTTCCGACGAAAAAGCCACCGCTCCGCGCTGTGATAATCGAAATCAACCGGTCACTACGGCGGTACCAGAGTTTACTCATTGTGAGCTACACATCCGTACCTATTCACCCACATGTATAGCAGATGTGTTTTGGTTTTATGTTTCCTGGCTCTTTAACGATTATGCATTTCTACTTTCTAGCATAAAAATAACATCAAGCTTTTTTCGAAATTTATTAAGCCTTTAGTTTTTAGCCACAATCACTGATGATATGGCATCTTCCATACCCTCAATCCTACTACATATAGAGGAATGTGAGAAACTGTCGCTTCCGTAGTAACCAATCAGAAGTCGGACAATAATTAGTATCAGGGTTGACATATCGTAGTTCATTTATGGATAAGTGGACGTTGGTCTGTGACTGCCTCTTGCCCTGTTCCAGCAGCTGCTCTATTTTCAGCAACATTCTCGTTGATACGGTTGAGGTGGCGGCAGGGCTCGTTTTCCAATTGGAGCCCGCAGCTATTTACTAACTCAGACAATAGCAGGCCCCAGGCGCAACCGGCTCCGCTTCTTCCCGCCCACTGCAACCGAAACGCAGAGCAGGTGATATTCGAACTTGCGGCGCGTTCCGGTTGTAATTGCAACGTGCAGTGCGTTCAGGTTGCTCTCCGGGCCACATGCGTTGACTGACACGCGCATTTCGAAATTGGATGAATCAATTGAAACAAGGAAGAGCATCTGGGCTTCCTGCGATTTTTGAGTGGGATTCTAACTTTCTCGTGTGGGGCTTGTAATTGATTTCCTCTGCTTCAATTGTGCTCAATATTCGACCACCCTAGAATTCACTATATTCTTCATATTTGTGCTATATTAGGACAGTATTCAAAAAATAAAACGTTAACATGACTTTCCGAACGCATTTTGCAAATATTCATGGAGGGAATATTTCGGATTTATTCAACAATTAGGAAAAAATGAGAAAAACGAATCGCTCGGATATTCAAATTTAATCATCCACTCCGAAAAATTAAAAAGTCCAAAATCGGAAAAGCAATTGTTTCGGAAGGGTTAATTGGATTCAATACGCATTTTGAGTATTCCAAAATACGACATTCAGCTTATCATCTTCTTACAAGTGAAATTTATTGCCATTCATCGCGTGCAGATGCTGCCGTACGCTGCGTCTCCTTCTTAACACACTTTCTCGCTGACTCTACCCTCGCTCCGCACAAGCGCGCGAGGGGACAGAATACAATTGGCTTGGTACCAGATGATACCTATCCGGTCGCTCTAATTTAGACAACGATTTGCCAAGGAAATCCAGTAGAGAGGGGTAATTTGGTGAATGTGTGGAAATCGTTGGATTCTTCCTTGAAAAATCGATTAGCTAAAATGGGTGCGATATGCGATCAGCGAAGCGTCTGAGCCAGGGATGAGCGGAGTTCCACGTTTTGCGTTCCAAAACCCGCAGTTTCGCGCAATTTCGGCATTACGCGTTCCGCATTCCGAAAACCGCAGAAAACGCCGCGGAATGCGAAAATATTGGGTCATCTAGGACGTAAGAAAACACTAGATGATTTCTGAATTTTTGTGCGTTTCGCGTTCCGAAAACCGCATTTCCGCGCATTTTCAGGCGTTTCGCGCCCGATTTCCGAAACCCAAGAGAAATTTTTTTGTTCCGAAACCCGAAATTCAGCTTCCGAAATTTCATATTTTTATTCTGCTCATCAATGGTCTGAACCACTTCGAGGTATCAATTTTGCAACTGTATTGCTTAAAGCGGTTTATAGTAAGCGCCCGGGGCGCAACCATCTGCGCTGCATGATATACTGTGATGTCATCAGACGACAGTTGCGCTCAGGGCGCTGCGTGAATCAATCTCGTCGGTAGCACCCGGAGCGCAACGTATGCGGCCTGGATCGCAACATATGTGGCCCAGAAATTGCCAAATTTGTCACCCTGAGCGCAACATGGAAGCGGCTCCGGGTGCATTCGGGGTGGTTCCAGGGCCTGCTATTGCCTGAGAATGATGCAAAGGGGCCAGCAAAGCCGAAATATGGACCGGCGCAGGCGGAAGCCAGCGGCAGAGGTCGGCGTTAATCAGGAAGTTGCCACTGGAAATAAATAGTCAAATGCTGATTATTGCCTAAAGCTAGAGTGCGAGGTGGTTTGATAACAGTAATTCTATAAAGCTCGGCAAATAAAGACGAGCGCTCACATTGTCCATCAGAGTGGGTTTGCAAGAAACGAGCATTGAAAACATTCGTCACAAATACGCAACACAGCCTATAGTGTTCGGTTCAATCCGTCTAATTCGATCTAATTCTTCTCAGAAAAAGCCGATGGGGAGTGTTGCTTCCGGTAATCAGCGCCTCCGCTGGCGTCCACAGCGGCCAAAAATATTGCCAACGGACGAAACTCAACTCAAAAAATAAACTTGAAGGCAGAGTCAACGATAAAAATCGTTTCCCAGTATTCACTAGAAATAGAAGGCTTGGGTCCTTTAGAAATAGAAGGCTTGGGTCCTGGTTGACACACTAGTGAAGAAAGAACCACGATAAAAAAACAGTGGAAAAGCTCAAATGGTGATCCCCTCCCAATCTGAAGGTTCCGATGATTGATGAGCTGGCGCAGCATGCGGATCACGTGGCAGATTCGATATCGTTGAACCGTTTTGTGGTGTTTTTGGGTGAATCCTTTCTGCTTCTTCTGTTTTCAGCACTTTTATCGACATGAGCATCAGAAATATAATGATTTTGAGTAATTGCTGATATTGTATCACATATTAGGTGGTCCAATAACGAATGGTGTTTTTTTTCGATTCCACAAGTGTCATTTGTGTTCGATTATATGAATTTAGCAACCATACTCACACAAAATTGTCTATGTAGAGCACTGGGCACAAACACTTATTTCACAAAATCCTATATAGGTATATCAAATTCTTCGTTCATGCAACAAGTTTTCATCAAAAAAAATTTTTAAATGGTTAAAGAGGAAATCAGTGAGAAGGAGATAAAGAAGCGAGGAAGGCTAAAAACAGCCATCAATATGCTAAGAAAGAGCGACATATCAAAAAATTGCAAAATTTCAAGTTGAGCGCATGCGCTCCAATACTAAACTCATCCGCACGCGCGCTCTAATCCCAACCACGAAACGAACGAAACTCGTCCACTGAAAACTCGACCGCGATCGGAATTGGCTAGCCTGAGCGGATCTCGGAGCCGATTAGAGCTCTTTCAGGCTCATTTTACCGTTCTTGTCGACCCTATCGTTTTAATGAGACCCCGGATTTTTGATTTCCGGAGAGAAAACAAAAGCGAAATTTATCGCTGACACTGCCTTTAAGGTTATTCATATAATAAGTATAGCATTATTCCTGAGCTTCATATCAAGATGATGTATAGTAATAATTTGAAGCTCTGATATATTTGTGGTGACAGATGAATATCAACCACTTTATCCGCGACGTTTCGGGTCATAGACCCATCATCTGGCGGCTAAATTGCGACTATTTGGCCGTAGAACATATATTAAACATCATCGCAGATGTGACCTACCGCTGCGCGGTGGAGGGGTGGATGGGAGGGTGGTCTTCTTGAAACGACCTGCTCAACCACAGCACAAACGACAAATGGTGGGGACCGTCAAATGTCGCTAATCAGTGAGGTCAGATCGGAGTGTTAGCATCTTCATCGCATCCTTCATTTCTTTCCGGTTGTTCATCGGCGGGGAATGCAACCGTATCTCCAAAGCTTCCCTTATCTTCCTTTCGGCCGTATCAGTAATGTTTTTATACAGTATAATCGCTCTCATTTCTGGCGCGGCTTCATATGCACGCCGTGATGTTCGATGCCTGGAGAATGCATTGTTGGGATACGACGACGGCGATCTCAGAGCACGCATATGCTCATCCAGCCTCTTTTGGAGAGGACTACCGGTTTCGCCGATTTTAAAGTCTCCACATCCCAGGCAGGTGACCTTGTAGACTACATGACGTGCTTGGCATATTTGTAGATCTGCAGTACAATATCTGCAACCGGTACGATATCGATCTTGCGGAGGACCAGCCGACGGAGTGATCTAGTTCTTTAATCATCTTCTGTCTCCCTTGTTGAAGTTTGTTCCATCGCATATGGTCAACACGGATCAATTCCTCCAAGGATTGCGAAGCTGTGAACTGTCAGGAGATGATTTGCAGTATAAGAGCTTTGATGTCACCGCGCTCTACACTAATGTAGATACAGGCGCAGCCGTCACTGCATGTCTCGATTCGTTGAGCTTACATCAGGAAGAGATCCAGCTGTGCAATCTTCAGTACGATGACATCAAGACGCTGCTAAATGAAGTGGTGGATTTCAACTTCTTCCGCTTTTGTAACGTTATCTACCGACAGAGGCGCGGCCTAGCGATGGGAAACAGGCTAGCACCATTGCTGGCAATACTGTTCATGGACAGCTTTGAAAGGAGTTGTTTGACTTCAGATGATCTCTTTTATGGCCGCTATATCGACGACATAATGGTTATCACGCAGTCATCAAGCGGGCTTCTGGAAGTTTTCAATCGTTTGAACTCCCGATATGGATCTATAAATCTGACAGTCGAAGCTGCGGGAGATGACAACTACCTGCCATTCTTAAACACAAAAGTCCGAAAAGCAGAAGGTGTGGTTCACACGAAGTGGTATAAGAAACCCGCGTCGAAGAATATCCTCCTCCACTCGCGCAGTTGCCACCCGGCCTATATGAAGAGGAGTGTTGTCAAGAGTTTACTCAGCACAGGAAGGAAGCTAACGTCAGATGATCAGGGAGACATAGAAAGCCAGTTGGCGGAAATATTACATCAAAACGGCTACATCGAGAACGACTTCTTTACCTGGCGTCCGTATCAATCTACATCTGGAACTGCTCTTGTTCTTCCTTTTGTGAAGGAGAGTTTCGCCAAGGACGTGAACAGAGCAATACAACTATCAGCTCTTCCTGTCCGACTTGTGTTCCGTCCACCCGCCACACTACGAGACCTTCTAACTTCATCCAGACTTTACGAAGACCGCTGTGGGTGTACCGGTTGCAGATATTGTACTGCATATCTACAAATATGCCAAGCACGTCATGTAGTCTACAAGGTCACCTGCCTGGGATGTTGAGATTTTTACATCGGCGAAACCGGTAGGCCTCTCCAAAAGAGGCTGGATGAGCATATGCGTGCTCTGAGATCGCCGTCGTCGTATCTCAATAATGCATTCTCCAAGCATCGAACATCACGGCATGCATATGAAGCCGCGCCAGAAATGAGAGCGAGTATACTGTATAAACATTACTGATACGGCCGAAAGGAAGATAAGGGAAGCTTTGGAGATACGGTTGCATTCCCCGCCGATGAACAACCGGGAAGAAATGAAGGATGCTATGAAGATGCTAACACTCCGATCTGACCTCACTGATTAGCGACATTTGACGGTCCCCACCATTTGTCGTTTGTGCTGTGGTTGAGCTGGTCGTTTCAAGAAGACCACCCTCCCATCCACCCCTCCACCGCGCAGCGGTAGGTCACATCTGCGATGATGTTTAATATATGCTCTACGGCCAAATAATCGCAATTTAGCCGCCAGATGATGAGTCTATGACCCGAAACGTCGCGGATAAAGTGGTTGATATTCATCTGTCACCACAAATATATCAGAGCTTCAAATTATTACTATACATCATATTCATATAATAGTTTCTCGTGGACCTAGCCTCTCCTTGATCCGCAATATATCTTCCAGTACTTGCTTTAAACATTAACCCTGTAGCAGCCGTTTTGGCAATAGAACATTACAAAAGCCTTCTTTTCGGTGAGTTTAACGAAAAAGAAACCTTTGTTGCACGATTCTAAGAGTAAAACAACTGTAATTCAGCGCGTTGCCATAGGAGAAAACGAGTTGCATGCTAGTGCATTCAGTCTGGAATTTTAGGGATAGCCTGTAATTCAGCTGCATATTCTCTCACGCTCCCATGAACTCAAAGTCGGCGCGGCGTGAAATTCCCGGCGCACAAGTGCTGCATCATAGCAGAGCACGTGAATGACTATTTCAGAACTGCACTTTCTATATGGATATATGTACATGTTCCTAAACATCTGAAATTGTTATCGACTGTCTAAAGGGGAGAAGCTGACAGTACAAATAATGTGGAAGATGTTATCACAACAGGTACGACTGAAAGCAATTCACAAGCTAAAAAAACGTTGACAGCTTCATGTCATGAATCGAAGGTTCTGACCTTTGATACAGGAAACCGACCACAGCAGCGTATGCACAGGTGTAATGAGATGTGGCCAAAATTGCCAATACAGTGCGTTGCAAAATTATACGACATACCCCAATTTCCGCGGTTCCAAACTTCAGTTAGTTAGGGGGCCAAACGGTGAACGCCAATCGATGGAGCACCCTTGAAAACCCATGGGTACGAATCTTCATGAAATTAGAGCCACTGGCAGGAAACTGGCAACGGAGATTGTCAAAAATGGCCGTTGCAAAATTATACGACATAGCTGACGTTCTCGCAGAAAGTTCAATTCTACACCATCTGTATAAGTTCGTTCATAGTAAGAAGCACTAGAAACAACGAGTTATTAGTCTTCAGAATCGCCTTGGCGTTGAACCACTTCGAAAACTTTGTTTGGTATGTTTCAACCCAGCTTTTTGTGAACGCCCCTTTCAATCTGCGCCCATTCGCTTATAATGGCTAGTTTCAGCGGAGCCACACGCTCGTATTGTCTGCTCTGGATGTAGATTCGACGCGCAAGAATACGTCACACGTTTTCCACAGAGTTTAGGTCCTTCAAACAGGCCGGTCAATCTAGAAAATTGGCAGGATCGGCCTGAAACCAAGCCTGCCTTGTCCTACGGAAAAGAAGTGAAGGCGGAAACGGACTAGAAAGAATGGGGAAGGATTTTCCGGCACATTTTGATAATCTGTGGGGTTTATGGGTCATGTCGCCATTAGCTTGTCCAGCTTGAAACCCCACCTGGATCCGGGTCAATGCTTTATCCTTTCTCCTCCGAAATTCCTCTCCAAGGATATATTCGGGTCCTTTTGTAGATCTCTCCAATGCTTGGAATGCTTAGTCAAAAATAAATAAATGTAATAGAATTGATCAAGCTTGTTCGGATTGCTCTTGCTTTCGACCGATAAAAAAGGATTTCGAAGGATTCACACAAGGACCCGAATATATCCTTGAGTAGGAATTTCGGAGGGGAAAGAATAATGCATTGACGCGGATCCAGGTAGGGTTTTTGTTAATAAATGGCAAGGATTGGCCGTGGGTCAAAGTGCGCCGGTGACAACTCGAGAGGCGGAGCGACCACCGAGATCGTACGGGAAATGGCCACCAATGAGAGAACTGGCAGCGAGCCAACTGAATGGCCATAAAAGGGCCTCCGAGATGGCAAAAGACCTTCAGTCGTCATCTTCCATCGCTCCTCTGGCTTCGGCCATTTTAACTGTTTTTATTTCTAAATAAACTTTTGTGGCCGCTCTCTGTGCCGCATCCCCAGAAATTCCCAGTTGTCCGAGCATTTTCGCTCACACTGACCGCGAACCAGGGCCAACCCCTGGTACATTTTAAGCTAGACCAGCTTTTTGCGACATGGCCTATGAACTCCTCAGATTTTAAGAAGGTGCCAGAAAATCATTCCCAATTCTTTATAGTCCGTTTCCGCCTTCACTTCTTGTCAGTAGGACAACGCAGGCTTGGTTTCAGGCCGATCCTGCCGATTCGCTAGAATGGCCGGCCGTTTTCCAGGACCTAACCCTGTGGAAAACGTATGAGGTATTCTTGCGCGTCGAATCTACATCCAGAACAGACAATACGAGCGTGTGGCTCTAGCCGTTGTAAGCGAATGGGCGCAGATTGAAAGGGGCGTTCACAAAAAGCTGGGTTGAAAAAATACCAAACAGAGTTTTCGAAGTGGTTCAGCGCTAAGAAATTTCTGAAGACTAATAACTCGATGTTTCTAGTGGTTCTTAACATGAACGGACTGATACAGATGGCGTAGAATAGAAATCTCTGCGAGAACGTCAGCTATATCGTATAAATTTGCAACGGCCATTTTTGACAATTTCCGTGGGCAGTGGCTCTAATTCCATGAAGATTCGTACCCAGGGGTTTTCGAGGGTGCTGTGTCGATTAGCGTCTACCGTTCTGCCCCCTATTTGACGCAAAGTTTGGAACCGCGGAAATTGGGGTATGCCCTATAATTTCGCAACGCACTGTAGTCGATAAATGTTATCACAAGGTATCTGAGTTGAACGCAAAACCCAGATGTCAGGCAGGACTCGAACCTGCATTGCACGCTTTCCGGGCGAGAGTGTTACCATCACACTACCGACACCCCGTTCTGCATCCCTCAGCTATTCACACA
The DNA here is from genome assembly GCA_029168955.1 of Aplectana chamaeleonis. Lineage (NCBI taxonomy): Eukaryota > Metazoa > Nematoda > Chromadorea > Rhabditida > Cosmocercidae > Aplectana > Aplectana chamaeleonis. The sequence continues at coordinate 105,320 of JAPDOI010000898.1, forward strand.
TGAGCTGTGTGGGCACAACAGCAATCACCCGATGACGGGTATGATCTGGTAAGCACAAATCGGCATTAAACCCAGTTAAGCTGAGGCCTTTTGTAGACAGATGTTTTATGTTTTTGAGTATTTGATGCTTTTTTATGGCATGGTATATGACAGCTCATGTGTGAATAGCTGAGTGATGCAGAACGGGGGCGCGGTGGTGTAATGGTAACACTCTCACCCGGAAAGCGTGCAATGCAGGTTCGAGTACTGCCTGACATCTTAGCTACCTTGTGATAACTTGTGATCATACACCATGCCATGAAAAGGCATCAAATATTCAAAAACATCGGTCGATAAATGGCTAGCGTAAGCTGACCCAAAAGCAAAGTAACACGAAAATCGGAGGACACAATCCTCGTTAATTGTAGAAACGATAATGGAAGAAACACCCAGCGTCACAAACTCCTTTTATACAATACCTCTTGCAGAAGTTGGTTAGAGAGCGGGGGACCATGTAAGTCAATGGAATGCAAAAATTCTAATTTTGTTATAGGCGAGTGGGACAAATGAGCGATCTAGTGAGCTTCGGCATAGTGAAAACATTTGGGCAAGCGGACAGTGGTTCGCAGGGCATTTCTAAAGATGAACTGGGAAAGCATCTGGTTCAGAACAATGCCGAAGTTCTGGTTAAATTCCAGGAACAAAGGCATGAATTTCCATAAGAGATAGGATTCAAATGGATTTGAGGAGAAGAAATATGTATAGAAACTGTATGAAGCTTGACTACGTCTCGAAAGAGGAACAGCTAAGTTTTCCTGAACGTTGGGGCAGTTCTTGGGGCGGGCAAGGCGCTCACTTTCACAGGGAGGCGAGAAGTCCTATGTTATGTAAACATGGAGCAAGTAGTCGATTCTACATGGTATACGACGACGGCTGCACGTATTTATGTGGTGTTGCCAGTTGCAGCCGTAGGCGAAATCGGCTTTCAGGGTGAGCCAGTGAACATTTTATTCGATTTGGTATCAGATACATATTAGATGACCATAAGCACACAAGCATACTCAAAATGACCACCACGGAAGGCAGCGATTTATTCGCGATTAGACCTGTGCGAGAAATTCTTTTCAAATGTTCAAAGCAGTGGTTAACCACCCTCCTCAGGGGATGGCAAACAAGGGCCGTTTCCAATGGAATTCATTCCAGTTGATGTACCTCCAATGGCGTTTCTAAGTAATTGTAATGCGCGCGAAGCGCGCACCAGATTTGGCTTTGAACCGGCCCCGCGCGCAACCGCTTTCTGTAAATCTACGCTCAGAGGGAATGCAGAAATTAGCTCTAAATTGCATTGAAAAGAGCGCAAAAAGAAACGAGCTTCACCTGTTGCCCAAAGTTCGGCGATGAGGATTATTTTTTATGCTTGTGGGTAATAAGTTTCAGAAATTCTACTCATACAACATTATAGTCTGTTAGTTGTTTAATCATTCCGAGATGGAAATCGTGGAGCAAAATTGAGGTCAGAAAAGGAACCTTCGGGAAATATAAGTAAAATTGCTGGAAATTTAGCTTCCTGGCTAGAGGAACGATTTGGCAATGCCGTTTAAAACTTCAAAAAAAGCTTCAAAGATATCTCAAAATATCTTAAATAAAAGATTCGGCGTAGTATAGCCTGAAGTAACAAAAATTCTAGGAAATAAAGTGAAATTAGTGACGACCCCCCGGGGGAGGAGACGTCCTGGAAAAAGTTCTTTTGAGAGTTGTGGGGGATGAATAGAGTAACAATGATCCATGTTCGGTTTTTCCTAAACGCCCTCCGATAATCCAGAAAAAAAGAAAAAACCATTTCAAACTACCTGTAACCTCCTACTCAGAGCAGCTGGAGTGAGTTCATATGTTCGGCACACATTAAGTTACGATAAAATTGCCCTATACAAGGTTTGACGGTTTGATTCTGGCCCATTTGTGAGATATAAGCCGTGTCCGAGCTCACTGTGCATTCCATTCCTCCTATCACTTGATTGAAGTTGTTCGAGCCACCGTTCGGGTATGGTCGAGAGGATAACGATGGTGAATGCTAAACTACGAAGGGATGCTGGGTTGCGGGTACGATTCCCGCAATGCATCTTCGGGAACAATTGTCTTCGGGAAAAATTTCTCAGGATATTTTTGAAGCTTTTTTTGACTTGCCGACTCGTTACTCTTACCAGGAAGCTAAATTTTTCGGAAATCTATGCTTTTAGCTGCTGCGAAGCTCTCTGAACCGATCAAGTGGGTTTTTCTCAGTGGCGTGCAAGGGTAATTGTACACGCACCATCTTCGGGGTCTTCAGGTGAATCATCTCGGATTTGACTCAAAATTCTTGTACTAGGGGTTATCCGGGGTCCAGAACAAGAAACTGAGGTCTAATTGTCGATTTCTAGGAAATCTCGACAATTTCGGCCCAAAGTCTCTCACCGAGGAGAATTTTAGCAGAAAAATGATGCCTTGGATAATTTCCGAAACGTTATGGTATGTAGATTCGCCTCGAAACTATTCTGGAAAGACTTTGTTAGAGTGTTCAACACGAATCTGAGGACCGTTTATCGAATTTCGATCGAGATTACGGTGAGTTACGGAGGGTATAGTCTAGTTAATGCTAGTTTTTAGTTAGTTTATTTTTATTATATTATAGTTTATTATATTTAGTTAAGACTTGGCAAAAAAACTTATCTGTGAGGTTATCTGTGTTGCTGAACACGAAGTTGAGGTCCATTTACCGATTTAAAAAATTCTAGAGTAGGTTACGCCTGTTAAATAGCATTATATCTGCCGTAGTCAACAGTAAGGCTCAGAATATCGAGGGACAGACTACAGATTCGTGTTCAGGACCTCACCTCCTGAAACCCCATATACCCAGAATAGAATTTTGAGCCGAATCGAGCAAAAACCTTTTCCGTCCCCGAATCAGGCATGTGGATCGAATCCACAGCGCGGGTGTGGCTAAGGAGCAGTTCGGCTGGTACACGCGACGCAAGCGACGAAAAAACGCTGCGGGCACGCGTCGTCCTAGGGGGGCGTTAACAGTGGGCTCTCGAAATAGTAGTTGTTGTTCCATTTTAGCCGTTCCCCTTTATCTTTTTATGCATTCTGTGCGAGTTGCTGTTGTGTTAGAAGTAAGGTCGGCGTCGGGATCAATATCGTCATCTCCCAATCCGCTCCGAAAAGCAAATAATAGAAAAAACTAAAAAAAACTAATATGAAAAGTGCGAATTCCACTGAAACGATGGTATGAGAAGCACTGCGTCTTAAAATGCACAATATAAACAAAAAAAACTTGAACAAAATGCAAAAATGATATAGGGGACAGCTAAAATGGAACAACAACTACTTTTTTGAGGTCCCTCTGCTAACGCGCCACAAGGGCGATGCGCGCGCAGAGTTTTTCCGTCGGGCGCGTCGCGTGTGCCAGCCGGACTGCTCCTTAGCCACACCCGCGGTATGGATTCGATCCACACGCCTCCGATTCAGCAGTCATTCTCTCCGCCCACTTCAGGAATTTCAAACTTAAGAGGCACGAGATGCGTGATAGATTCCAATCAAAATATGTATGCAATACAAGGAATATTCAACCGTAAACATAGTTTAAAATGCACAGCGTAAGGCCTTGAAGCTAGCAATTTTAATGAAACGTGAGAGAAGCAAAGAATCTGTTTCATTAACATCACTTAGAGTTGAAAAACAGTACAATCTGGATTCCTCATATACCATAGCTGCTTGTAGTCTGAAATTCAACATAGAAGTAGTGAAATAGAAAAACATGGTACACAGCCTGGAGCGACTATCATGAACGCTCCTGAAGAGAGCATGAGCAAGGGTCGACCGCGAAGCACATGTCGCTGGCTTTGCGCGACGGGCTACACATCGTGAAATCTCCACCTTACGGGATTTTTACTAGCACTTACATTAGGAGACCGCGTGTCCACGCTGCGCACCCACCACTGTTTTGCCCCTGAGACAGTTTCTCCACACTGCTCACCACCGCCAGGAACTGGAATTTTCGGTCCACCTTTAAAATACAGAATGCTCAAGTACTCATACCTAAAGGCATCATCCGCGCCGAAAGCCATATATTATTTTTCATGTTTTTGTATAGCTTGGTCTCGGTAGGGAACGACAAAGTCGAAAGAGCCGCTCAAAAACTTTGATTTGTAAAGAAAAACCAACTTGTATACGCTGTTAAATTAGATTTGAATTTCGCGCCAAAATAGTTTCTGAAGTTTTTCTACGTTCTGAGGCCTGGTCACTGTCATTTTTGAAGTGTTCCTGCATGTAGGCATAAAGTGGGTGAATGCACGACTAAAGGCCTTCTTCAGGACAAAAAAAACCTTGTTACAGCTTTCGGTGTTTTCAGGTAGGGAAGTCCACTAAGAAGAGGTTAGTAGGGAAAAAGTTCTCACAGAACTCTCAAATACCGGAGAAGAACGGTTCAGAAAAATTACTGAAAGACTAATTATGTCGGTTTATTGTCGGGGAAACGGTGTCGTGCTTCACAATTCTTAGATAGCTGGCTTTTCTTTCTGTTTCCTGTACCAAGATATCTTCAAGAATAAGGGGGGCCAATGCACATGCTGGGATGTTAAAACCTTTTGCGAAGAAGAATATTCGAAATTTCGGCGCATGTTCCTACGGTGAAACGGACGCAGGACAACTGTTGCAGGAAGTGGGCGGGTTGGCCCAATGGGTTAATTGGCTCACGAGATTTTCACTCGATTGGCGACCGTTTTCCGTGGCACTTCCGTTCTTACTCTTCTTGGAGGGACCCCAAGCTTACGTTTTAGCCACGAGACGGGCAGCTTTTTCTATCGTGAACCCTGCTTTAAAGTGTCCTAGTGAGACTGCCGGACTACGCGGTCGGCGGGCGTGCCGAGCGGCCGCCATGAAAGCATTTTTCGAATAATAAATAGAAAAAAGGAATATTAGACGAACTGTCAACAATATCACACTCAGATGTTTGCGGCCGTGGGGAAGCTCGTTCGAAAAACGCTTTGACACTTAATAGACCGCGTGTCCACACTGTGCACCCACGCCGAAGACTCGATTTTTCCGTTTTACTTCAGGAGAAACGGATTCCTTCTGATTAGTGCTTTTATATCTCTGCCTAATGCAACTTCCATAACTGATATGCAGATAATAAGCGCCAAATATCTCTTTTTGATATAGGCAATTACAACAAAAAATCGATTTAAAAACTCACTGAAAAGATTGGCCGTGGAGCGCGCGGTCTCCTAAGTGTTAACGATGGCCACTCAGCACGCACGCCTACCGCGTAAGCGGACAGTCTCGTTCGGATAGGCTTTATTTCTCTATTCGGGTGTATTTGTTAACAGCAAAACTCCAATGTAGAAGTTCCTTCGACTCGCTGGACGCCGGTCCGTTACGCGGATTGGCCGTTGCTTCTGTCCTTATTTCTTTTGTATTTTTTTCTTGCCATATGCAATTGCTTTTTGTTCTGCTGTAATATTTCGAGCGAACTACAGCTATTGCCGATATGAGGAAAATCGGAAAGATGCTGTCAGGTTTGGAGCTTAAAGGCAGTGTCCACGATAAAAAACCATGTCTGTTTTTTTTTGGTGGAGATCGGCAGCTGTGGGGCCTAGCGCAACCCTAACGTTGAAAAAACTAAGAAATATGAGCTGGGAACGGTCCCCAACGGCCCCAAAGTTGGACACCCGTCAGCTCGTCACACCCAGATGCACTTTCCACGCCCACCGATGTGAACAAATGAATGCTTGAGATTGTGAGATGAGAGATGGTTTCCGATTAATAGCCCCGTTCTTCCCTTCATTCTCAAGTTCTCTCTTTACTCAGGTCAGCTCGCATACATTGGCTGCAAAAGACGGAAGTTACAAGCCTCGGACAACTCGTCCACCATGTTTCCTTAGCCCAACTTTAAGGGACCATAACTCCGTTCCCAGGAGGTCTTGAACGATTCCAAAAACATCATTGGAATCAGCATGGGACCGTCTTCAAGATAGGCAAAAAAGCAGACAAACGATTCTGATCGTGAACACTGCCAGGTGTTTAGTGCTGTTGCATCGGTTATTTGCTGGGCACGACATGTGCTCCGGGATCACCCTAGCATCGGCGCTCCACGCATAGAACACGCGAGGTTTCCAGCCTTCTTCGTTAGTGTCCATGCATACCGCCACATATTTCAGAACTGAAAGTCGCTTACGTAGTCATCGAAAATGTGGCAAGAATTGATTTTATCCAAGGGGAAAGCTAGTCTTTTGAAGAGCCTTGTTTTTTGATCGCCGCTTTGGACATCTCCTATCGTTCCGTTGGCAACGCTCAAGCACATTAGAGCAACAATGCATGCAAAGAACCATGGACCCATCTTTCTGAAAAGTTATGATACGTAAAGTTAAACGCTTGGTGTGACTAGCTATGAGACCGGGTGGAGTAAGCAGAGGATGGGGTTATTATAGGCCATAAGAGAGAAGGGTCAAGAGCGGTAAGCGTTCCTGCGCAGAGGAATTGTATTGTGAGAATCCCTTGGACATCCATAGTAAAACTGCTTAGTGTGCCGCCCCGAGCTGCTGGTTCAAAGAAGTCGTAAGCTCAAGACTTATAGTTTTTGTACTTTTTGTGCCTCAGAAAACACTCAGTGATCTCTCCGAAATCTAGACACGGATCTCATTTATTCGTGTGCAGCGCCTGAAGTTACCCCACTGGGCTAAGTTCGGTTCAAATCACATTTCTCGAACTTTTAATATATTTTTTGTTTTCGTCTTATACGGATTGTTGGTGGAGCGTTTACTTCTACCAACTAGGGAGTCTTAAAGGCATTGAAGAAAAATGCTCCAGATTTGGCCTAAATACTTAATGTGTTGATCACAAATCTCATGTTTATTTTTCAATTTTCCTAAGTTTTCAACTTAATTTGTTCAAAGCTACAAATCGCGGAAAATTTTGAGGACAGAACGCGACTTTCATATTCTTGAATGCTACGATAGGCAGGGCTCAAAATGTTTCTCTAGGGGTTATTAGGAGTGTGTAACAAAAATATGATATCCTTTTATCGATTTTTGACGGTTTAAGGTAGATAACGTTAGGTATACGGTACTCCGTTCAAAGTCTCAGATTTCACTCAAAAATTCTATGCGACGTTTTTTCGGGGTGCAGAATACGCACTAGATGTCTATTTGTCGATTGTCGAGATACTGTGCTTTTCTGGGCCAGATTCCGGTTCGTAATCGCGTCTCGATACGCTTTGCGGCCGCGCGCTTTCGATTCGGAAGAGTTTCCAGCGCCGCAACCGCCGATCTGTTGACTCCAAGTGGGTTTTGGAAACTGGAAACTATACAGAATTGGAGAAAACTGTATAAAAGAGCAACATCGAGTCGGCTTTGACGCTGGAGACTCGACTGAATCGAGAGCGTGCGGCCGCAAAGCGTGTCGAGACGCAAGATTGGAATTTGGCCCAGAGAAGCACAGTACTAAGACAGGCTTTGTCCCCATAATTGGCATGATAATACCTACCGTAACCTACAGCAAACTGCAACTATCCGATAGACGGATTCGGGACAGGGTCTCTCTACACACCGAGGAAGTGATGTCTGGCCTTTCGCGGCTCTAATTCCACTCGGGACCACTGCGCTTGCAATGAGTGGCGTCACGTGTCGAACTGCAGAAACGGGACAACTCCTCTCCATGTGTGTAGAGCTCCTGTCCCGACGGATTCCGAGGTTCGTTTTCAGCAGCCCAATTAGTCCCAATATACAAGTTTGGAGCCAAATCCGAGAAGTTTTTTAATCACACTCCAGAAATGTCTGATGGCTAACCTTCACTTTTTGCGAAGTTCGAAAAACGCTCATAACTCCTTGGAACCAGCAGCTCGGTGCGGAATATTGCGCAGTTTCACTATGGAGGCCCTGGAGATACTGTGCTTTTTTTGGGCCGAATTCCGGTCCGCATTTGCGTCTCGACGCGCTTTTCGACCGGACGACCTCGAGTTGGCCGAGTTTCCAGCGCCAAAGCCGACTCGATGTGGCTTTTTAATACAGTAATTTTTTCGAGTTTCTAGTTTCCTAAACCCACCTAGAGTCAACTGATCATCGGCTGCGGCGCTGGAGACTATTCCTATTTAGGAGCGTGCGGCCGCATAGCGTGTCGAGGAGCAATCACGGACCGGAGTTTGGCTCAGGGAAGCACAGTACTAACAATGTGATTCGTTTAAGCAGATGAGTTCACCGCTCTAAACACTTTCTTTGCTAGGAGCTGAGCAGAACTGCATCGCGACTCGACGCAACCTTACATGGGACGCCGTATTGAAAGGATTACTCGCTAAGATCAATCAATACGATGGCCTGTCATGAATTCTCCGCGATACAACTCTGGCCAGCCCATTGGCGAATAAGGCTATAGTTTAGTCCACCAAATGTTGTTATCTACCTATCAATGAGAGGCAACTGGTCGGAGATTCTCATTGATATTTAGATGTACAAAACTTAGTCGACTGCACTATATATGCTGATATTAATGGTTTATACTTTTCTTGGTCAGAAGAAAGAGATGCTGGGAATGAATTTGTGGATTGACACTACCTGCAATCTGTTATATCTGGTGGCATTCATAGCAATCGGAACCAGGAATTTTCTCATTGCCGATTCTTCGCAGGTGTTTGGAGCTCATTATGCGGCTAAAGAAATGCAACGATTCTGCGAAATGCGGATGCCGTTTTTCTGGAAAAGATTAATAATTCAGATCAGTTTTCATCTCGATCGTCTACGCTCCTATGCTGTTTTCTTCTACTTCCCTTTCAGTGGGTGTTTATGAAGGGATCACTAGTGGTGAGGGTGAGTATTTGTTTCCTTAGTGGCTCATGCGCTCAGTGGGTTGTAGGGGCACTACACACCGAGGGAGGAACTTGGGCGATCTTCACCTCCCCTGTTTACTTCATCGCTAGAGCGCGTTCCGTCCTGAACCGTCGCTAGAATTTTCGACAGCTTCAAAGTTTGCAAAGGTGTCAACAGGGCAGATTTCCGCCGCGCTTATCGCTTCAGAACGTAGAACTCATCCGAGTTTCTCCCTCGGTGTGTGGTGCGCCTACGACCCTGGCGAGATGATGAGCACACCCTACCCGGGCTCGAAACACTCCCAGACGGTTCTGGTGCGGACAAAGTGCGTTCACGGTGCGATGATGCTTTTCAGCGGCGATCCTGGAAATGTCGTGCCTTGTGTGTAACGAATGCGAATGCACATTGCGCCGTGAGGTTCTCATTTTTTTCTGATTAGAAACCGGTTTACTGTTCTTATCGGAACAAAAGATCGGACCGCAGTTACAGACCACAGTTTTTGCATAACGCAGCTCGGATGTGATCGTGCTATGACAGCGACTAATCGTTCCGGAAACACAGGGTCGTGAAACTAGCTTCTCGGAGCTGCCTGCCGCAACAGCGATTTTCTGCAAATGCTGATCGGAGATTCGTTCAAATTGATTTTTTCCTGATAACTTTCTAATCATTGCTCTTGTTTGAATTTTTCGTATTTTTTTGTAGCTTATTTGTGTCTATCTCTAACGCTGGATGGTTTTAATTTCGAGAAAGCGCCTCCTAAGAGACCGCGTGTCTATACTGCACATCCACGCCATAGGTTCGGTTTTTGCAGTTTCTTCAAAAAATATAATTCATTTCCATTATATCCAGACGACATGTTCCAAAAAGATATCAGATTACTAGTGGGCAGACATGAGGTACCTTGAAAAATTTTTGTAAGGCTCTTCCATGACGGCAATCCTGGTTTCAAAACCCACTAGACTGCTCGACCATGGAGCGCGGCCGGTTACGCGGATTAGCTGTGGAGCGCGCGGTTTCCTAAAGGCACAGTCCAACCTCAGATTCGTCTTGGAGGTGTTTGGGGTAGCTAGGAAAACATTCCACGCTGATCACAGTGATGTCTACAAAATCTTCCAGAACCCTTCAAGAACGGAGTCAAACATTATAAATTGGAACAGCAAGAATTTGGTGAACGAGTTGTCTCGGGCTGTTTTTTTGCGTCATGCGCAGCCATCGCGCTGGAGCAGATCACAAAATAGGGCTAGATAAATTAGCAATGGCAGAACATGGATTTCGCTCAGAATTTATTTCGCGTCTTGTCCCTATTGAACAGCCAATTTTTAAGGCGGGCTTGATCTAGCTGCTCCATTTATGAGACAGCGGCCGCGAACAATATGCTTAAAGGCAGCAGACACGCTCAAAATGGTATCGATTTTATGACATAAATCAAAGGTTTGGAGCTGGTTGTATTGGGAACTAAGGAAAAAATGAATCAAAACTGTGTGCAAATAGAGGAATAACGGTTATTTTGTTATCAGGTGAAAGTGGCCGAGTTTTACGGCGCGCGGTTGAAACAGCGAAAATTTGCAACAAAACGGTTGAGATAGAGAAGCCGATATACTCTTACAGCCTGTGCTGGAACGTTAACCTCGTTGGAAGCATCAGAAATCAGCCAAAGGGACCGTATTAGTACTATCAATCTGAACGAGTATGTATTTTGGGGCGGGTTTGCAGAAATTTTTCGATTTGCATTGCTCAAATTTAGTAGTTTTGCCCCATTTTTGACACTTCCAACGGCGTGTGCATTCTACTAGGGGCCATACGACCCAAATAGCGTAGTTATCTCAACAACTTTTTCGAGCGTGTCTGCTGCCTTTAAAATAGAACTCCCGTCGGGCCTTTTCTAAAGGCGGACTTGAGAAACGACAGGGTTCGATTTCAGATGGGCCCGATTGGGGTGCTCTATGGGTGAAATATATTCGAAGTTGAAAACAGAACCAGAGGAAACAGAGCCAGACATACATATTTCTCAGTTTCAATAACGTTGGTAGTGCGTGATGCCGTCTCGAGAAAGTTAGAGCAGTAACGTCGTCCCTTCAGTCGTAGATTTCTGAAGTATCCAGATAAGTTACTAGCGAGTTAACAAGAACAAATCGAGTTCCTTTTGTCTTATCCGAGATAGGTAAGTTACTTGCAAGCCCGATACTGGTAAATACCTTACATGAGGATGTTATAGTACTTGCGGCTTACATATGATGTTGCTCTCACTTGTGAAATTGGCCCCATGCTGAAGAACAGAGACAAGCCCTTGCCGTTTACAGAAATTGGAAGACACGGTTGCTGGGCTAGTGTCTACTACACCTTTACATTTTCAGATTCTTCTCGAATATTCGACTTTTCGAATTATTTGGAAACCGGCACTTTTGCAACATACCGTTTTTCGGATAATTCGGAAATTGGCCTTTTTCCAAAATTCGGTTTTACGATTCGGGAATTGGCCTTATTCGGATATTCGAATTTTCGAGTAATTTGAAGCCAACTGTTTCAGTCAATTGTTTTTTCGAAGCTTTCGATTCGGTGAAAGTATAATGTCTACTCGCTCGACACTTCTCTCACCCAGGTTGACTTCTTGACTGCTCATATGATTCGGCCTCTGGTGACTGTGAGGAAGCTGAGGACGTTGGAGCTCTTCATTTTTCGAGCGAGCATTGAGCTCAATGCTTTACTCACGCTTCTTGAATGGCGTCTTGATCATCGGGCTCACTGCTTCAGCAAAGAAGCAGCAAGTGTTGGCTTGCTGCTAGCGGGGTCATACAACGGGCTCAAAACTTATTCCTCCTTTCCAGAGGCCGAAAATTGGAGATTTTCTGCCCTAACCCTGAAAGCAGCGAGAATACTTTAACTTTAACTTTTATAACGATGCTTAGGGCATACGTCATAAAACGACCACTAAGGAAAAGGAGATAAAATTACAATCAAGTAACGGATACAAAACAGAATAAAGGGTCGTCGGAAATCTAAAAACATCTTTCCTGCAATGCGCTTGAAGGACAAGAAGCTGTGAGAGGTAGGTAGAAAGTCGAGCCTAAGTGAGAGAAAGCTGGAGCCCGCTCTACATGTGAACGAATTTGATCTAATTCCGGATTTAGGTATGCCATACGATATCTTCTCCAAGCCGCCCCTAGTTCTGAAGCTATTCACACGACAAAAATTGTTGAGATCCACTCTAGTAGCGCCAGATACAATCTTGAAAACCATGCACACTTCATAAAGTTTACGCCAAGATACTAACGAATGCAACTTAAATATTTTATTTCTCAGTTTCGGTCCTGTAACTCTAGGAAAATTTCCGGTGTGAAGGAACTGCTCTGATCTTATACACACCTTACGGGTCTATGTAGTCATTCTGAATTTTCTCTAAAAATTCAATATCCTTCTTTTTGTGAGGCGAAAATACCGGAGTCCCACATTCCATGATTGGTCGCACATAGGTCTTGTAAGCCCTCAATAGAACTACCTGGTCACAAGTTGATAAGCCTTTAAATATTTGATAAGTGTGAGAGGAAGCTTTTCGAACTAAGTGCTTGAAATGAGCTGTGAAATCCAGTTTGTTATCATAGAGAAAACCCAAGTCCTTAACTGAGAAGACTCTACTCAATGCATGATCGCCCAATTTGTAATTGCCTGGCAATGTAGACCTCCCGACTCTCATGTAAACAGTTTTTTCCGGTGCTAACTGCAGTTTCCATATTACCGACCAGTTTGATATCGCATCCAAAGCAGATTGAATTTTGGTATGATCTTCAGAATTTTCAAGCCTGCAAAAGATCTTGATGTCGTCAGCATAGTGTTTGCAAGCAACCCCACAGTCCACTAAAATTTGAGGAAAGTCAGCGGTGTAGATTGCAAACAAAAGCGGCAAGAGAACGCCTTGTTGTGGAACACCGCTCAGAACCATTTTGGGAGAGGAAAAAGAGGAGCCAATTTTGACTTGGAAACTTCCGCCTGTAAGATACTCTCGTAACCATTTCTCAATAATATGATGGAACCTGAGATGGGAGATTTTCATGAGAAGTTATGGATCGAAACGTCAGTCTTTCAAAGTACCACGTGCTTCACAAAACAGGTATATCACAGAAGTAAGTTTCTGCTAAGCAAGTGTCAGTTACATGTATCGTAAGTGTTGGCAGCTTGTGAACCAGAACGAATTTGGACAACAAAATACTGAATACCCACATTTAACATATTGAGAACTTCCAAATTGGATCATAAACCAAAATCGATTGATGTGAGCCACTCGTCGCGTTGCATGCAAAGACGTTAATCTAGGACAAGATCCGTAATAAGAAATGGTAGAGAGCAATAGCAGGTTAATGAACATGATTTGAGAAACACTTAAAGGCATCGTCCACGATGAAAACCGAATTTGGGTTTATGCGTTCATTCGGACTAGTGGGCCATGACAATGTCACTCAGAAAGTTTGGAGTTACAAAACCGTCTCTAAGTGGAGATTCGCTTACCTCAAAATGGCTTCCTGGGTTTGGGGGGCCGGCCTTGGGGTCGATCCGCTGTTACAAGGAACAAAACTCCTGGGTTGCTGGCGGCGGGCGTGCCTTGACGCGTCGTAGGGCGCAATACACACGCCAGTCGATTTCGAATTCGGCATCGATCGAAAGCAGCCGGCAGCACTGGACGCAGCAGGTGGGTAGCCCATTTTAATTTCGCTGAAGTCGTAGTTGAGCGGCATCCTCGATGAATTGCTTCCAACGCTGCGCCGAGGAACGAAGCGTAAAACTGTTCCTTGCATTCTCTGCGCAACTATCACAAGTTGATGCCGGCGCGAAATTCAAATTTGCTATGAACTTTCTAAAAATGGGTTTTTCTCAAAAAGTTGACGTTTTTGAGGGGGCGTTCTGCTACCGTTAGTCACTATAGGGATAGTACAACACGAAAACATCAAAAACCCAAATATGGTTTTCATCGTGTACGATGCCTTTAATGAATGTAATATTCGCGTATGACTGCTTATTGGGCTCTAGACAATCCGACGCTTACTGCGATGAGTTAGGCACATGTAGAAGTTCCAGCGTTGGAATGATACGTCAAGATTCTGTCACAATGAGATGTCATTTCAAGTCAGGGAAATCCATGTTTGTGTCGGATGGCATTACTAATCTTGTATAATCTTGAAGCTGTTCTCAGTCGAGCAGTAGAAAACAAAGAAAAACACAAGCCAGATTCCTTGATGTGCACAACGTGCTGAACAGTAGGAGAGTCTCTAACATTCTGCAAGGAAATGATGAAAATTTGTAATTGAAAATGGCATGTCAAGTTCTGGACGTTGAGAAACGTCTCAAGCGATACGCAAACGCAATTTGCTCATCGTTTTCGTGGAAGTGCAACAAGGCCTCGAAGGACCGGAATGAAAACGTGTAGGAACGAATTTCAGCATATTATTGTCGAATCATGCTCTAGCATGCTACTAGAAAAATGACCTCACACACAGGAGATCGAGTAATAAATCTTCTCACTAACGAAAGCAGTGCTTGGGGTTTTGCGGACAGTTCTAAGACGAAAATAGTGTATTCCTAGCGGTATATAGGGGCCTGTAGAGTTGGTCGCCGAGAGTCAGCATGGACGCGGCAAAAAAGATTCGTGCGCGGTGACGCAGGGCCGTCGCAGCGCCAAAATACTCCGCGCTGCCCGCTCGCTGCACTTCACGCTGCGTCGGTCGCGTCCATTGCCGAGTGTGATCGAAATTGCATCACACAGTGCTGGTGGTCGACTCGATTTGAACTCTGCAGACCCTTTATGCATTGGGTTGAGGAATAAGTACCCGCGTCTTTTTCAATCGCAATTTTCTCTCCAAATTTAGAATATTATCTCAACATGTTAAGAACTATTTGACAGAAAGATATTTGTTCCTTAAAGGGTGAGACTGGTTTCTCTGACTGACTCCAATTCTAGAGATTTTTTCGATCGATAAAGTAGAGGCCGAAAAAGGGGCTTCAAATAATCGATCCGGTAATCGATGGGGCTTTTATTTTTCAAAACTAAATAAGAGTGTCATCCGAAAACTCTCATTATACCGAAAACTTTCATTATAATCCATTACTCACCACCAAAATTTTTGGAATTTTGTTATACACTCCGAAGCTGTAAGAATTTTCAATGGGCTTTTCTGGACCTACTGTTCCTTGCATTTCTATGGAAATCTCGCAGCAGAATTCAAGACTTTAGTGGCCCTTCATGGGTTGTTTTAGAGAGGATTTTTCGTTCTAATTGACTATCCAGATAGCCCAAACAGATATCATTTAGAGGTTCGACACAACCGTCCATCAACACAATATCTCGTTGAAGGTCTGTCAAAACGAAGACGAATTCCATAATCTATGAATCTATGAATACTCCAAAAACCTAGAGTCTATGAATACTCCAGCGGTAAGGCTATGGCGGAGCGGATTGGAGTGGGCTTCAACGCTGCTGAGGAAGCAAAATCTGCACATGCCTTCACCATCATGGCAGCAGAAGATAGTACTGGAACTAATTATTATGGAACGAATGAAATGCTTTATGGATCAATAATACCATTTATGAAAAAAGTCGTAACGCACGCCCTTCGCCGCCATGACGGAGCGGGCGTCACGCGTGACGCCAAGCCATTCCAACTCCTATGCCATTTCCGCGCGTCACGCGCTGTCATTTGGGAGTATTGATAAGGCCTAAGGGCCGCTCCTGTGTTGATACGATGACGCCCGCCGGAAGCTGTTTTTCAACTCTAACAGTGAAATCATCATCGATGTTGAATAAGAAAGGTTCTGCTACAGCTTTCCGCTTTACTTCTCATTTTCAATTAAACAACTGGAGCGAAGGATTCGCAATGGAGTTCTTTTATATCGGAGCATTAGGCGGCGTTTAGAGTTCACTCGCGACGCGACGTTATAATTAGCCTGCGTGTCAATCAAGCGACATCGAGTCGCGTCTTCGCTAGGTGTTCACAGTGAAGTGGCGCGATACATCGGATTTGACGCGCAAATGATGTCGGTCGCGTCGCGTTGCATTGCAACGCGACGTGATGGTCGTCGCGCGAATGCAAGCTCGTCGCTGGCTTTCTTCAGGGTTTCTTCATTAACACATCCAAATCTCACAATGAAAACAATAAAGTAAACATACCTATTTAGGACCACTTGCACTCAAACAAACACGAAAAAGCTGTTGCTCACTTTAGTTAAAATCATTTGTTGCTCGTTTATGCGAAATTGCATACATACGCAATTGCGCCTATTCGCTCAGCGTTCGCCCTTGATTTCATACGCGACGCGATTTTCGCGTCGCACTGACATGTACCACCGCGTTGCCCTGCGAAAACTCTTAACGCCGCCTTACTGACGTCGTGAAGTGGCCTTTCAATTGAGTGTGTGTACTTATGCGAACGAGTTGAGGGCGCCTCACGCAGATTACAAGCTCCTCAATTAGGGCGGAGTGTCAGCATGAATTTGTCGAGCGATCTGCTGTCGTAGCCCCGTCCATTCGTCAGACTAAATTTATTACGTAAACTCTATGTACATGAGCAAAATTTGAAAAAGTCCCAGCTTTGCACTTAATGAGCGTTTGGTCTGTCATACACTACCTTTTTCAATCTGACTTCTAACAAATCATTATAAGGTTGGACTCAGCTCATTTTTTCTGCTTGCAATGCACTTTTTTGCATGCACCCGTGCGCACCAATGACTTGATTCACATTATGACTCAAGAAATGACATCATTGTAGAACCTGCCTGGCGAAAAGTTCAGAACGCCCTGGTCGCTTGCGTGATTCGGAAAATGAACAGGAGTTGCGCAAAGGCACATTCTTAGAGCCTTGAAAGGTGTGCAGAGAAGTGTACTGGTATTGATGTCGTAGTCCACTGTTACACTTGGAAGACCGAAAAATGTCTCTCTTCTTAGGGTCCAGTCCAGCACTTATTGTTAGAATCGGCCGTAGTCCTACCAAAAAAACTTCTGCAGGAAGAAAGTTTATACCTGGGACTAAAAATATTGATAAGTACCATCATTTTGGGAAAAGCTCGAACCCAGAAGCCCTCGAGTCCATGCCACAACTTGCGTCACATGGACACATTTAACCAACATCCACTACAAGTTGGTAAAAAGGAATGAGCCAAGATATTCGAGCTCACATGGAGTTGAGATCAGCAGATTGGGACAAGTGATGCGCATACTCTAACCGTAAAGTATCCAATTCAAACGCTAACGTCGGACAGGGAACGAGATTCTCATGCCGTAAAATAGCGTGTTTTTGTGTGCCGATTGCGTCCAACACTACTCATTCTACGACATCATGGAAATTTTTGCTACTTCTGGGAATTCATTCCGAGACTTCCCTGTTTTATTTTATAAGAAAGCATAAGTTACATTATAATGTACGTATAAGGAGATTAGAATGACAAAGCATTTCCAATTTAGGCTGAGTTTCGGTGTGTACAGGCAAATTGAAAGAACACTGTTGTAATTTTTTTAATAATGTCATAGAATGAGTAGTGTTGGACGCAATAGACACACCAAAACACGCTATTTTACGGCATGAGAATATCGTTCCCCGTCCGACATTAGCGTTCGAGTAAGAATCTATAGGATTCAATCAAGGACATCGTTCGAGGTGCGATTAAAATATATATTTAATATGATTAGTTTTAGGTCATTACATAATACATTGAGTACGCCAATGGCTCTGAAATAGTGTGCCAGCGAAGTTGGCAATGTGGGTTTTTGGTCAACTGGGCGGCAGCTCTTTACGATGTGACGTGTGATTGCCGTGAAATTGGGATTCACCCTGCAGCCAGAGGCATAAATAACAGGGCAGCTGCATAATATTTTTTCGCCATTTGCGGCTGCACAATGCAAGATCAAAGAGCAGGCGAGCACATCGTTCCTATGATGAGCGAAGCTAAGCTTTTAATGTTCAAGCAACTATTTATTTGTTTATTTATTAGAGCCAATGACAAATAAAATCGAATAAAAACAGCGAAATAGTAACCATGATTGGACACAAGACAGCAAGACAATAAATTAGTAGCCGAGGGGCGACGAATTTGTAGCAGTAAACGCTCTATTATTGAATAGCAGTCTGAGTGATAAATTGATTCGTATGTTCGTGATCTGTGAATACATTCAATTATTTTACCTCGAATATGGGAAATCGTGATCTGTGAATACTATACGGCACCCGTAGCACTGGAAAATGCGGCCATTCTAATCTTTACAATCACTACCCTAAAACCATGCAAATTTGAATTTCTCGAAAAGATGCGCTTTGATGTCGCTGATGATGATGATAATCTCGTTTAGCGCGTGGTCCCGTCGGTAAAATGCATGCTTTCAGCGGTTAGAGAACAGGGTTCGGGGCGGGTGTGGGCCCCACAGGAGGTCTGAGCGCCGGAGGGGTGGAAGTGCGCGGGGGGGGTCTGGCCCTCGGAGGAAGGTCAAGTGAACCATCTCTTGTGCTAGGAACAGTCAGTAAAGGCGTTCCCAAAAATGAGAGTCGAGTCGGGTGTGATCGATTCTCCCTCTCTACAAACATTCAGCGTCTGAACTGGGCGATGAAGGGCACTACACTTTACAGAAGGACTTTTTCTGGCAGCAGGTTCGATTCCGCTGGAAGTAAAAATTTTTGCAGGATAGGAGCTACTAAAGTAGGATACTTGAGTACGGCGTGATTGACTAACCCTGTATTCAAATTCTCACGGTCTCACAATCAGAGGAACTCCGAACTCCGCTACATTAAAGGCAGTGGTCGCAATGAGAAAAGTTTTGGAGAAAAACAATGAAAATCAGTTTGATCCAAAAACGGGTACGAGACCACGAAGGTTACGCGGCAAGAAACGAGCTATAAACAGACTTTTAGGATCCTAAGTTGCCAATTCGTTCACACGTGCACAGCTCCGCCCAAAAAGATCGCAGTCTCATGCTGACCAGTCGAAATCATGAGACGTTCACAGCCAGAAATAAATGCGACTTTAACTAAAAAAGATAATAGAACAATGAAAGCAAGACATCCAATGTTCAAATCTAAGTAGGCAGATATATTTGGGCTGGTAAGTTCGAAGGCTTTTGCTCAATGATTGAATTCCGATTTCAAACCAGCTAATGTTCCTGGATTTAGAGATCATCGATGCCGATGATGAAGAGTGGGCTCGTCCACCATCAAAAGACAGCAAGGTTCAGGCTAAAAATTTCACCCAGGACAGGGTTTTTTTTTCAAAAATTATTCTTATAGCTCCTACTACTTTAAGCCGAGAAAAGGGTTCAGGGAGGAAAAGAATACAAGCATACTTAATCGCGATCGCTGCCTTTGATAGGGTGAAGATGAAGATGAAAATTCCACGAACCCACATCAGGCGAATTTTCCTCAAAAGCACTATCCAGGGGGGCGGACGGTTTGAACTGTAGAGTATAAATGTCTCTTGAAGCCAGAATTTTTCCAGATAATTCATTTACTACATGGCTGGTAACCTTTCGACCTACGTTTTTCTTCGACGTTTACGCAAGCAGTGTAGCTTCCTTCAGCGTCCATCTTAGACCGTGCAAGCTTGAATACAGAGTGGATCACATGTCCTCTCCTGACTCGTGCATACTCCGCGAAAACACAGATCTCCGGCGAGATCTAACCCTCTCTCAAGCATTCGCGCTTTATTAGCTTTAATTCGTCCCTAACCGGGAACTTCACTAGACTTCCATTGGGCTTATGGAGTAGTACTTGGCGCGAAAATCAGGATGTTTTGTTTGGATGTCGATTGGGCTTAGAAGGCTTGTTTATTGAAACTACTCTACATACACGATGCTAGGAAATGGAGCTATTCAAATGCTTTATGTGTTGGCACCACAAGAACCAAGTTTCTGCGATCACTCTCAAAAATAGGTTCTTCTGGCCTCACATTCTTTATGTCTTGCTACGGAGAAAAAATCAAACGATTTATAATTTTTACGGATGGATAGGAAAGTACCATATTAAGAAATGAAACATACATGGTATGCACTTGCGAATAGTGGAAGAGAGTGATACATCTAGCGTGCATCCGAATGATGAGCGCAACAGAAACGGCGTGAACGTTAAAAATCTGCAGTTCATATATGTAAACGTGACGTAGCGAGATAAAGCTTCAAAAACGACTGAAGATATGACGACAAGTACATATAAATATAGAAGCCCATACATACTTCAAAACACCATGTATAGTCGGCATGGATCCCAAAGTGTGTCCGAATGAGACTGTCCGACCGTGCGGCCGTCGTAAATGGCAGGCAGCTGTCGCGTGCGCCGCTCCCGGGCGAGCATGCGAAACGACAGCAAGCCTTCAACAAAACAAACGCAGCCATTCACTGGGAGCGGGGCCGGCAGCGGCTGTCAGCAATCAATCGATCAGTTCTGCAGCCGAGGGGGGTGGCATCCGCTTAAACTCTCTTGTCCGGGAGCGGCACATGCGACGGCCGCCTGCCACCCACGACGGCCGCATGGTCGGCCAGTCTCATTCGAACACACTTTAGTGATACTTTGCGTTGAGAAAACCTAAACAGGCAGCACCGACTGTTTATCCATACGTGTTCCATCACACTGTTTTGTCAATAAAGATGCTCTATGAGTTTTATCATGTATCAACGTACCAACTTCATGCGTATTAAGATTGATAAACGATATGGATGAACGGTCGCTGCTGCCTGTTCAGGAGGCCCCCTTCGCGTTCCCGATCAAAGGTTGGCACAAAATCGGTGCCCCTACTATGTTATGACATATGGCACAGAGTTTGCGCCAACCTTCAATAAGGAACCCAAAGTGTCACTAGGATCCATGCCGGCAGTACAGCAATTTATGTCTATGCTTATAAATCAGCATGTACATCAGTCAAGACTCCAAAGCATATGGAATGTCAGAGTTCAACCCAACAGAAGAAAAACTTGCGATGCTAAGCAAGAAGATTCTCAGTCAAAAACCGTAAACGTAGTCCAAAATAATAAAGCTCTCCTAAGAAGAATTTCTGCTCAGAAGCAGAATGGCGCAATCAATGGGAGACATCAAATTTACAAGGAAAAGATCAAGTTAGTACTCGGCCTTTGTTCCATTTCTGACCTTCTGCTTCCGTTTCTCATTGTAACCAGCTCGCATGTGATGGACAATCATGTTGAAAACCCTAAAAGACGGTGAAGTGGTAAAGAGAATAACTTTGCAATATTTTGCTTATCTGGAGACGAAGTATCATAGGTATCAGCTCTAAAAATTCTTGAGATCTTTGAGAAATCCCTCGAGGTGACAGATATTCCGTCAACTCCGTCTTTGTGATTTCTGCCCATCATAATAATACATCATAAATGCTGAGGGAAGTTCAAACAACTAAACTGTGTTTACAGTGCGAGCAGCTGGAATTCCTGAATTAAGAACCCAGGCGTACACATGTAGTACATATGATTCCTGTCCTCTGAGTATGAATCTTCCTTAAAATCAGCAACTGTCCCAACTAATAACAAGTTAAACCCCGTCCTGATTATGTTCCGTCCTACTTCATAGTCAAATGGGGCACCCTTACGCTAAAAAGCAAATAGTCTATTGTAGCGATTCGTTCACTATCCTACATTTCGGCATACGCGCTCAATTGTGTTTTTTATCTCAAGGTAGATTTCATTAGCTGTGGTTCCATGAGAAAACATTGCCAGGAGAAAATATTAGTTACTCTCCAGCCCGATTACCTACAGATTCGCATAGAACCCGGCTGCTTTGTCGTACTTGGTAATCATGAAACGAGCAATGAGAAGGCTTGGAAATTTCGGGGCTATTATCGAGGAAATTGAATTTCAAAACCAGCCTATCTGAAATCCTTGCCGAATTTAGCTTGGAAAAATCTTGCCCGTTGAAGGATGTGCTAACGTACTATGAAACTCTTCTATTTAGTCGCCGCGGAAAAACTGAGCTGGGTGAATGGTAGGGTACGGTGTATGCCTGGCTTGGATTTCATGCTGAGAATCGGGGTTCATACCCCAGTACCGACACAACGATGATGTCGATTCCAAAGAACTTGACCCAAAGACAGAACTCAGCGCATATAATGTGTAACGTATCGTCGATCACTGGTCGAGAGAGCGCCGCGTCGAACACATGTGGCACGCACGCAAGCGAGGAGGTAGTGATGGGATCATTACCTCCTCGCTTGCGTGCGTGCGACTTGGGTTCGACGCGGCGATCTCTCGATCAGTGATGGATCATAATAGTCTCAATCAAGCCGCATATTGCGAGGAAGTTGGATAACGGATTTACTTCAGAGCCTTTCTAGACCGTCCGGTGCCTAGAAACCTTTTTTTTTTCAAACAATCAATCGATGCTCGGCATGTATGTATGTATGTAAAGGTACATAATGACTTACTTGACTTAATCGGTTGGCTTTCGCCTGACGCGGTCATTCCGCATCTTCACCGAGGTGTGCCGTCCTAGTAGTCAGCCGTGTCCATTTTTCACGGTCTTCAGCCACAATTTGAACACATTCCATCCAGCTGTCACTATTCCATTTCCTGCGAAACGAAACATCGCGCCTGAACTGTCTTTCGATGCCGAGTGACTTTAATCCTCTTAACCACATCCGTCCAGAACTTTCGCCTACGCCCAGGTGGCCGTTTCCAGACAGGATTGGAAGCATTTTTAAAGCGTGTTGTACGAGACGATCCCGGCGTTCTTCTTAGTATATGCCTGAGCAGTCGAAGTCGACTTTCCATTGCTGCTTGAGATGGCGTTAGGAGATGCTGGCACCTCTCCTCGTGTCAAGCGTTGATGTACTGCGTCGATTTCTTTGTAAAGGTCTTCGTTATGGCATACACGCGGCCAGAAATATCCAAGCAAACGCCTAAAAGCTTCTCTCCGTGCAATCCAACCTTTCCATCTGCGTTTTCGGTGCTGCCCACGTCTCCGATCCGTACATCATGATAGGGCGAATAGCGGATAGGTAGACGCGCAACTTGACTTCCTTCGCGATGGTGGTAGACCACAAACACTTGGTTAGAGAATTGAATGCAGACGTAGCTTTCGCACATCGTTGTCGAATATCCGCTGCATAACTACCATCGTTCTTCAGCAAACAGCCCAAATAACAGAAATCGTCCACCAGTTCGATACGTTGTCCGTCCACACAAACTCCAGTTGAAGGCCTCTCAGAGACCCACATCTGCTTGCATTTGTCGGGACGAAGACGAAGTCCATAGGCTGCGGCATACTTCGAAACGAGGTTCACAATCCTTTGCAGTTTTGCGTTGTTTTCAGCGAATAACACAATGTCGTCGGCGTACTCAGGTCGACAAGGGAGCGTCGTGATGGTGTTAGTCTCACATCCGCAGGAAACTGTTCTGCAACTCTACGCATGATGTCATCAACGGGGAAGTTGAAAAGAAAAGGTCCTGCAACGGCTCCTTGCCTTACTCCTGTTTTCACCTCGAAAACTGACGTAAATCCGACAGGTGTACGAACTGCTGCTGTTGTTCCTTTGTTCATGTCCTCGATTAACCGAACATACTTTTCCGACTCCATCTGCTCGCAGAGCATTGAGCAATCGATCACGATGAGGAGAGTCGAACGCGGCTTCAAAGTCCAAAAAGCAAGCTGTAATGGCTTCTGAAAACCGCTGCCACGATTCAATTACTTTCTCACGACGAACACTTGGTCGATGGTCGATCTTCCAGGTCGAAAACCGGCTTGCTCATCTCTGGTCGTTCCTTCACGATGTTTGATAAGTCGCTCAAGAATGATACGTTCTAAAACCTTGTACATGACACGAAGTAGAGAGATTCCTCTGTAGTTCTTAGGATCCGTGACGGATAGCTTCAGAAGAGGTACGATGATCGCATGTCTCCACGAATCGGTATCCTTTCGCTCATCCATATGGCACGGATGGTGTTGGTCATTTCACGAATCCCAGACGGAGGAAGAGCTTTCAGTATTTCAGCAGTGATGTTGTCATCTCCACCTGCCTTTCCATTCTTCATTTTCCGGACACAATCCAAAACTTCAGACTCAGTCGGCGGTTCCTCACTGACATCGTAATGTGCTCTCTGAACATGCGGGAGCTCAGGTACTGATGGCGCTGGACGATTCAGTAGTGAACTGAAGTAATCCTTCCATATTGGCAGCGTCGCATCACCAACTGCAACTCCATTGGTAGTGTTCAAGACAGGAGAACATCTCTTCATCTTCCCGCTATACTGTCGCAGCAACGTGTAGGCTTTCTTCGGATTCTTCTCCTCCCAAGCCTTCTCGAACTCCTTAGCTCTACACGTCCACTCTCGTTCGCGGTCACTTTGAAGCTGCCGACGCAACTTCCTCCTCAGACGCTTCTCCTCCACGAAGTTTCCTGCAGTTCTGAGGACACATACTCTGTTGTAGGTAGATGTTGTTTCTTCTGAGACGTAGGCGAACTTCTTCTTAGGCTGTACAACCGGGAGTGCCTCTTTCGAAGCGTCCTGGATGCACTTGACAAAAGAATCCGCGTCGCAAAGTTTCTTCTTAGTCCGTACTCCGATGTGAATAGAAACGCCTTGTCGGGACTTCCTTCCGCCCTCTTCATCTCTCAGACTTGTCATGTCAATCCTCTGGGGAGGCTGAGCCCTCGCTTCCTCGTCTGAATCCTCGCAGTGAAGTCCAACAGAACAGGACGGTGATCCGAATCGAATGCGACATCCCACACAGCTCTAGATCTTCGAATGTCCGATACTGGAATATTCCTCGTTAGGACATAGTCAAGCTGTAGTTTCAAAGTTGTCATCTTCCGCTTCCGCTGCTCTTCTGGAGATAGCCGGGTTGGTCCCTGCCACGTAAGCTGATGGCGGCGATGATTCCTCTTGAATGTCGATGCAATAATCAGACCACTGCGTTCACAAAAGTCGACAAAGGCGGTAGCCCTTGTCCGATGTTTGCTCCACTGGGTAGAACCATTTACCGAGTACTTCGGATTCTTGATCAAGTCCCATCTTCGCATTTGCGTCAATCCCCACGACAACAGCATGTTGACAAGGTATCCTGGCCAGCAACGTATTGAGTTCCTCATAAAACGCATCCTTCGAATTGTCTTCGACGGTTTCAGTGGGCGCATGAGCACTCACTATCCACAGATTGAATCCTCTGTGATCCCGCAGTCGTACGAATGCATTCCGACACGACGTTGAGCCGAACTCCTTGACCATACCATTGAAATCCTTCCTTACAGCTATTGCACAGCCTCCCACTCTCCTATCGTCAGCGTTACCGCAGTAGATGGTGTACACGCCGACGCTGATGACGGGTCTATCCTGAGGCGGGTTTCCTGCAAAGCAGCAAACGGTGCATGGAAATAGCTCAGAAGTCTGGATAGCGCAGTTTTTTGATATCACTCGACAGCGATCGACAGTTCAGGGTGGCGAAATTGTGGCTTGTGGCCAAAGACTCCATGACTCCCTAGGTACGGATCCTAAGGTGTTATGGACCAGAGGCCTTAGTGTGCCGGACGGCGACGCCTTTATGCAATGTGCGGGATACTTTCGCGATATAGTTGTGCACGCTATATCGCTCGAACGTTCCTGTGTACACTCAAACGTCTGCTGGGTTCAGTAGAAGCAGGGGCACCAACGAGCAGGTACCAACAGACTTGTATACACACCCCCAGTGATGGTGTATATAATGGTGTATATAATGATATATGCAGCGTAGCGACATCTTCAGCGATAGCAGCATTTAGACTGACTCCTCGGCATCTAATCTATTATTCACGGGTGGCGCATTCATGGTGCGACAGATCCGATCATGAGCTCCCTTCAGAACTTCAGCATCATGCTTTCACAAAAATCCGTGTCCTTCAAACCACGATAATGACAGTCACAAAAATCCGTGTCCTTTAAACCACGATAATGACAGCATACCTTTGCCATGCCAAAACCATTTCAGCTCGCTTTGCTTCGTCATTGCAGTAACCAGAAAGTGTGTCATCAACAGCTTCAGACATACAAACCTGGAAAGCTACTGAATAGAGAAAGAGAAGCGAGAATTTCCATCGCTCCCAGTGATAGAAGTTCAACAAACACACCAAGAAAATGTCCCAGAAATTTGAGTTGAAACCACGTGCGATGAAATCCACATGTCGCGCGCCTAGCTGCTCGCACGTGTTACGAACGCCGTCCTCCTCAAGCTGCATCGTTACTATCTAAAACTAAGAAACGTGAAAAAACCTAGAATTGCCCATTTCGAGCCAATGTTTTTTTCCGAAATTTTCCAGATTCACATCTGAGGAGATTCGCGAACGGGATGTTTTAAGCGTACGGAAACTGCAAAAAGTGCAATCTTAGGTGTTGGCTCACAACAAGTTAGTCCGCCAGCCAACGGAACTCGGGGGCGGGGGCAGCGACTCGGTTCCTAGAATTTTGTACCTATTTAGAATGGTAGTTAGCAAACACAAACAACGATCTTCGAAAACTCAGATGAAGATTAAATTTCAACTAATAATGGAGGGATAGCTGATGAGCAAGCCGCTATTAACGTTTTTTAAATAATAATATACAGGGATCACCAACCGCCGGTTTGCTAAGGAAGTTTCAATCTTTTGCCACGATTCCAATGTAGGGGCACTGAGGACGAAATTAGGCCGTAGAGGGAAGCAGTATGCTATGCGATGGCTGGGCGCTCTAGAAATGGATTGCTTTTGGACTACTTGTTGTTATCTTTTTGTAAAGGAATAGCCGAAAACGGAGAACTAGCTCGCCCTTATTCTAGCTCCAAAGTTTTACCTATGCTTTCAAGACATCTTTATGAAGCTCTGCTTCTAGAAACCTCAGAATCAAACTTTTTCTAGAATCGGACTTTGCGATGGACTAATTATTGAACCAATCCCAGGCGTCGCATTTTTTTCTGGAGGCTTAAAGAGCAATACCACCGTTTTTTCTGTCCCCGTGCTGAAATTTTTCTCCCTCGGACATCAGTGTAGAAATCCAGGTGTGAAAGCCAGCTGGTGCAAAACAGCGTCAACAAACCAATTTATAGAAGAATGCTTGAATCGTTGCGGAGAGATTCATGAAGGCTTCATTCTCCAGCGGATTTTCATTGTCAGCGATGCCAAACGCTTTCTGAAATGAAAACACTTTGCGACGAGCAGAATTTAGTTCAGATAAGAGTTCAAATGAGATCTCGTAAAATGATACTATTGAACGAAGCTCAAATTATGAATACTACACGAAATTACAGAAAAGCATAGCGAAAATTAAGTTCTTGTATTATTATTTTTTAAATTCACTTTATAGCTTACCTTTATGGAGTTACTACGAGCTGCGGAAGCGCACCAAACAATTTGAAATAGTTTCGGTTGTCGTTCGAGCATTCTGAAAACAGAAAGTTTTATGCGACTATTCATTTCGAATTCGCAAGTTTTGAGCTCCAGTTCACTCAGTGGCCACAAATTTTACTAAGGGTAAATACTCCACCACAGAAAACTCGATATTTCTATCTATTTTCAAGAAACGGATTCTACGCCACCCCACTGGAGCAGGGCTAAGTCTTGAATCCTTCAAATAAAAAAAGGGATAGGCAGGAATACCAAGTTTCATCCATGAAAAAAATCAGGGAGATAAGAGTCTTCACGGATCTAGTAGAGAAGATGCGGGTAAAAGTGACAAGGACCGATTAGATGTTACTGAAAGACGTCGATGCTGGTAGCTGTCGTGTCATTCTGTGATGTATAAATGTGAACATCATGGGAGTCCGGACTTAGAAACACACCGTCCAGTGGCCAGTTGAATCCCGCTGTGATAGCTACTTTCTTACAACTCAAATTTATAATCTTGTTCAGTTTTGGGTGGACACTGGCGGTTTGTGAATTACCTGGGCCACTCCTGTATCACCATCTTCTTGCTCTTGGGAGACATAGGGCTGACACCGGATGAGCCCACTGACACTTCCTTTTTTCCACGAATTGTCGATAGTAAACCCATCATTCCTGGAAACGTTCAGTTGGACTACTGAACAAGCACGAGCATGATCATCAATAAAATATGGCGATTGAAAATGAAGAGATCCGGTGAAGAAGGAGTCACTCAACCGGTGATTGTTGTTTTTCTGCCTTTATTGTAAATGAATCAGAGTAATAACAATCTTTGAACAAATAATCAAATCGAAAAATACACAACATGACTCATTACTCATACTTTCCGAATGACTGTGATTATGAGCAGTTGTAGGTCAAAGTGATGTTTTGCAGATTGCACGTCCAAAATGAAAGACCAGGTACAAGTTTTGGTAGTTTTATACGGAGTTCGACTTATTTCATGATAATTTTTTTTTGAAATTAGACCACAAGTGCTCAGGGGTTCGGCTACAGGTTCTTGCACTGAAGTGGCTCTGTATGGATGCTCCACGTTTAATCGATTGCCTTTCAACCCGCTGGCGACTAAATGCTGGGACACGGTATATTATTCTAATAAAAAATTGCATGCACAACGGTTAAATACTCTAATCAAAATTTGTAGGTAAAAATAGTATATCTTTCAACTCAAATCAAATAGTCTAGAAGATCCCACTTCCATGCGGACACTGAAACTGTCTTGCTGAAATACACGACTCTCTCAATTGGTGACAGGCTTGAAGGGTAGTGGATGCGATAGTGGAAATCACCAGTAGTCAGCTGAGTTCACCCAGGTGAGAAAAACGGAATAAAACATCAGGTGATTCCTGAATTTTCCGCGTTCCGCCTCCCAAAAACTGAAAATCTGCGCATTTTCAGGTGTTTCGCGCCCGAGTTCCGAATCTTTATATTTTTATATCGCTCACTCCTAATGCGATTGCGAATCTTATTATGAGCTGCTTTAAACTTCTCGTGAGATTTTACAACACCGCACTTTGATGGTTGTAGGCATGTGATACAGCATCAGTAATTTGTGTACAAAGTCTATTGAGGGCTTCTAGAAAATCACCATGACTGGTTGTTCCTTGCTCGGAATCGATAGGGCTGGAAAGGATGTGGTCCACCAGGCAAAAATAAAGCTTCAAGGCAGGTATTAGGTAATTAAATAACTAAGTGAGTAAGTATCATCAGTCACTGGATGGAGGTAAAGGCCTCTGCATAGTCTGGCGGCAAAAGTCGCGCCGCAATGATGGAGAATAAAGGGCAGGCACAAAGCTGCGTAACCGCTCTCCATCCTTCATCATTGCGGCGCGCCTTCTGCCGCCAGACTATGGATAGGCAACCAAGCGACACTGCTTGGCGGGAAAAATTGCGCACGGGAAAACGAAGAGGGGGTAGCTATTGATCAAACGACTTCGCTTCCCATCGCTGAGCGCGGCTTCCTACTTGATAGACACTGACGATAAGTAAGTAAGTAAGTAGGTAAGTAAGTAAGTAAGTAAGTAAGTAAGTAAGTAATTAAGCAAGTAAGTAAGTAAGTAAGTAAGTAAGTAAGTAAGTAAGTAAGTAAGTAAGTAAGTAAATAGGTAGGTAGGTATCGTCAATCACTCGATGGGAGGAAGCCGCGACACTGCTAGGCGAGAAAATGGCGCGCGGGAAAACGAAGAGAAGATAGCCACCGATCGAATGATTTCGCTCCCGATTGCTGAGCGCGGCTTCCTACTGGAGAGAGACTGACGAGAGATAAGTAAGTGAATAAAAAGGTCAGTGAGTAAGGTAATTAAGTAAGCAAGCAAGTATGTGTGTAATTAAGTAAGTAAGTAAGCAGGTAAGAATCTGAAGATCACAATGGCGATCTCACTTAAATGTTCTTCTCTCTTAGAAACACCACTTTAATGATGTTCAAATACTTATGAAACGCGCTCTATGATCCGATAGTGAGGTAATACTCCCTCTAATTGGCCTTAATGCTCTTCCGGTAACCAATATTTCTCATGATTACGGTGCAATCCCTTTAATGCGAGAGTGAGGGTGACGGCCATATTGTGACAGCTGAGACTAGTAAAACCCTTATGTGGAAGAGCAAGGGTGAAGGGCGAAAGAAAGTTATATTGTCGAGAAAAGTTATTACGGCCAAATTTGCACACCCGAACAAGGTGGTCGACTTCCGTTACGTTAACCAATAAGTTAATGCACAGGATACGAATGGATCAATTTCTTGAGACAAAATAAAAAAACCTCACCGAGCTTTCTCAAAGACGCAGCAGCATTGCAGCAGCCCATGTGTGAAACAAGGGAACTGATAGAGTGCAATGTATCAGGGGGTATTAAGCTCGTAGACTTCAGTCAGAAGTTTGACGCCGAATATGTACTCTCACTGAGCGCTCGAATGAACACGAAAAGGAGTCACGCAGCCCATCCCATCCTATTAACACACTTCCAATCTAAAAAAATGTCACCTGACAAATAGGCGATTATCTACTCAGGCAATCTCCGCCCAGTATTCATAAATAGCAGTGAGTTGACCAAAGGGTTTTTGGTGAGCAGCGTGAATAGACTACGATAGTGAGGCAATCAAAACAACCTGCTTGGAGCAGCTTTAGTGAGCTTTCATCTGGTCATGGTTTGGACTTTATAAGTATGTATATCAGAAATGTGGAGCTGGGGTGGGATGACTGGAAAGGCCTAAATGAGGGGCATCCTGCCACAAGCGCTACTCAACGACATAATGCCTTTATCGGAATGAAATTCCGTTCAGCCTGCACGCTGCAGCAGCGCTTGTTTGCAACTGCGGAGCCAAAATTCATTCCGACAAGCACATTACGTGAAGACAATTCCGAATTTAGTAAATAAGGCTGCGATGCATCAAGTCTCTTCACTGGTGCTGAACCGGAGGCTACCAGTAACGAGCGGATTATACCTTATCCGGTATCTCGGTTTTGTTAACCTGACCGCTATCTGCATTGTTATCCGGTCACTTGTGGACCGGATAACGAATAAAAATAGATTTACGATTCTCAAATAATGTTCTGGAAAAGTTCCAGCAACTGACCCTATCTATGAGATCTCGTCCGAAAAATCAAGGTTATCCAAATCTATCCAAAGTTATGTGTGACCCAGCCGCACAAAAGACAGCTTCATAACAGAGCCTTGAGCGGATTACGATGTTCCTTTGGGTCGCCTGATCTGAGGACAGACCATGCTGAAGCAATGAAGTTTTTGATAAATCATTATTCGCTCATTTCTGTATGGTATACACTGGGAGGGGTGTGTATACAAGTCTGTTGGTACCTGCTCGTTGGCGCCCCTGCTTCTAATGAACCCAGCAGACGTTTGAGTGTACACATGGGGAACGTTCGGAGCGATATAGCGTGCACAACGCTGTATCAGCGAAAGTATCACACACATTGCATAAAGGTGTCGCCGTCCGGCAACACTAAGCGCCTCTGGTCCATAACACCTTAGGATCCGTACCTGAGGGAGTCATGGAGTCTTTGGGCCACAAGCCACAATTTCGCCACTCCCTACACCCTGAACTGTCGATCGCTGTCATGAGTGATATCCAAAAACTGCGCTATCCAGACTTCTGAGCTATTTCCATGCACCGTTTGCTGCTTTGCAGGAAACCCGCGCTCAAGGATAGACCCGTCATCAAAGCGTCGGAGAGTACACCTCATCTTGACTATGGCACGTAACGCTTTGACGATAGGAGAGTGGGGAGGCTGTGCAATAGCTGTAAGGAAGGATTTCACGAAATGGTATGGTCAGGAGTTTGGCTCAACGTCGTGCCGGGAATGCATTCGTACGACTGCGGGATCACAGAGGATTCAATCTGTGGATAGGTGAGTGCTCATGCGCTCCACTGAAACCGCCGAAGACAATTCGAAGTGATGCGTTTTATGAGGAACTCAATACGTTGCTGGCCATTGGATTAACCTTGTCAACATGCTGTTGTCGTGAGGATTGACGCAAATGCGAAGATGGGACTTGATCAGGAATCCGGGAAGTGTACTCCCAGGTAAATGGTTCTACCCAGTGGAGCAAACATCGGACAATGGCTACCGCCTTGTCGACTTTTGTGAACGCAGTGGTCTGATTGTACGCATCGACATTCAAGAGGAAAACCGTCATCGCCGCAGAATCGCTGATACGTGGCAGGGACCAACCCACTATCTCCAGAGACAGCAGCGGAAGCGGAAGATGACAACTTTGAAACTACAGCTTGACTCATATGTCCTAATCGAGGCATATTCCAGTATCGGACATTCGAAGTATCTAGAAGCTGTGTGGGATGTCGCATTCAGTTCGGATCACCGTCACTGTTCTGTTGAACTTCACTGCGAGGATTCATAAGAGGAAGCGAGGGGCTCAGCCTCCCCAGAGGATTGACATGACAAGTCTCAGAGATGAAGAGTGCAGAAGTGAATTTCCGACAACGCGTTTCTCTATTCACATCGGAGTACGGACTAAGAAGAAACTTTGCGACGCGGATTCTTTTTGTCAAGTGCATCCAGGACGCTTCCGAAAAGAGGCACTCCCCGGTTGCTACAGCTTCAAGAAGAAGTTCGCCCTACGTCTCAGAAGAAACAACATTCTACCTACAACAGAGTATGTGCTCTCCGAACTGCAGGAAACTTCGGTGGAGGAGGAAGCGTCTGAGGAGGAAGTTGCGTCGGTGCAGCTTCAAAGTGACCGCTTGAACGAGAGTGGACGTGTAGAGCTAAGGAGTTCGAGAAGGTTTGGGAGGAGAAGAATCCGAAGAAAGTTTCTACACGTTGCTGCGACAGTATAGCGGGAAGATGAAGTAGATGTTCTCCTGTCCTGAACACTACCAAGTGGAGTTGCAGTTATGGTGATGCGACGCTGCCAATATGGGAAGGATTACTTCAGTTCATGTCTGCTGAATCGTCCAGCGCCATCAGTACCTGGGCTCCTGCATGTTCAGAGAGCACATTACGATGTTCAGTGAGGAACCGCCGACTGAGTCTGAAGTTTTGGATTGTGTCCGGAAAATGAAGAATGGAAAGGCAGGTGGAGATGACAACATCACTGCTGAAATGCTGGAAAAGCTCTTCCCTCCGTCTGGGATTCGTGAAATGACCAGCACCATCCGTGCCATATGGATGAGCGCGAAAGGATACCCGATTCGTGGAGTACATGCGATCATCGTACCTCTTCACAAAGAAGCTATCCGTCACGGATCCTAAGAACTACAGAGGAATCTCTCTACTTCGTGTCATGTACAAGGGTTTAGAACGTATCATTCTCGAGCGACTTATCAAACATCGTGAAGGAACGACCAGAGATATGAGCAAGCCGGTTTTCGACCCTGGAAGATCGACCATCGACCAAGTGTTCGTCGTGAGAAGAGTAATTGAATCGTGGCAGCGGTTTTCGAAGCTTTTTCATTACAGCTTGCTTTTTGGACTTTGAAGCCGCGTTCGACCCTCTCCTCATCGTGATCGGTGTTGCTCCAATGCTCTGCGAGCAGATGGAGTCCCGGAAAAGTATGTTCGGTTAATCGAGGACATGAACAAAGGAACTTAACAGCAGCAGTTCGTACACCTGTCGGATTTAAAGTCAGCTTTCCGAGGTGAAAACAGGAGTAAGGCAAGGAGCCGTTGCAGGACCTTTTCTTTTCAACTTCGCCGTTGGTGACATCATATGCGTAGAGTTGCAGAACAGTTTCCTGCGGATGTGATCCTAGCACCATCAAGACGCTCCTCTTTGTCGACCTGGAGTACGCCGACGACATTGTGTTATTCGCTGAAAACAACGCAAAACTGCAAAAGGATTGTAGAACCTCGTTTCGAAGTATACGCAGCCTATGGACTTCGTCTTCGTCCCGACAAATGCAAGCAGATGTGGGTCTCTCAGAGGCCTTCAACTGGAGGTTGTGTGGACGGACAACGTATCGAACTGGTGGACGATTTCTGTTTATTTGGGCTGTTTGCTGAAGAACGATGGTAGTTATGGCAGCGGATATTCGACAACGATGTGCGAAAGCTACGTCTGCATTCAATTCTCTAACCAAGTGTTTGTGGTCTACCACCATCAAAGCGAAGGAAGTCAAGGTGCGCGTCTACTCTATCCGCCACTTCTTCGCCCTATCGCGATGTACGGATCGGAGACGTGGGCAGCACCGAAAACGCAGATGGAAAGGCGTTGGGATTGCACGGGAGAGGAAGCTTTTTAGGCGTTTGCTTGGATATTTCTGGCCGCGTGTATGCCATGCGAAGACCTTTACAAGGAAATCGACGCAGTACATCAACGCTTGACACGAGGGAGGTGCCAGCATCTCCTAACGCCATCTCGGCAACAATGGAAAATCGACTTCGACTGCTCAGGCACATACTAAGAAGAACGCCGGATCGTCTCGTACAACACGCTTTAAAAATGCTTCCAAATCCAGTCTGGAAACGGCCTACCTGGGCGTAGATGAAAGTTCTGGACGGATGTGGTTAAAGAGGATTCAAAGTCACTCGGCATCGAAAGACAGTTCAGGCGCGATGTTTCGTTCGCAGGAAATAGAATAGTGACAGCTGGGTGGAATGTGTTCAAATTGTGGCTGAAGACCGTGAAAAATGGACACGGCTGACTACTAGGACGGCACACCTCGGTGAAGATGCGGAATGACCGCGTCAGGCGAAAGCCAACCGATTAAGTCAAGTAAGTAAGTCATACACTGAACTTCGTTTTGCGAGTGACCAGTGGAGGGAGGAGGGGAGGGTCGCACGAAGTTTTGATCGGAAATGTTAAATTTGTAGATGGATTCTTTGAAATATTAGCTCAAATATTAGCTCAAAAACGGAAGACTCAAAGGAGAGACTGTAATGTAGTCATGGGGGAATATATTACGGTTTGTATAATAAGTACGTCAGCTTTACACAAAGAAATCACTCAACTTTTCTCGGAAACTCCCCATCCGAATGAAGAACCATGTTTTTCATGATGCTCACTATAGGCCCGATTCACCGAGAAATGAAAAATCAGAAAAAACGAGCTTGGTCTTCAAAAATTTTCCGGTGAAAGTACATTATAATTGACAAAATCAGTTAGAAACAATGGAGAAAATAAAAGAAATCCAAGTGAATCCAGAATCTGAATCAAAACAAAAAAACCACAAAATCCGACCCAGTGATCACGATTAAAAACGATTCACCGAAAAACATATACAAAAATAGCGTTTGATTCAAGCAGCTAACTATTTGCGAAGAACGTGGTGTAAAGAGGTGGTTCTAGAATTGATGTCCTGAATTCTTGGGACCTAAATTTTCGACAGTATTTGCACACATGCTATATCCACGAAAGTATTTTCCGGAAGGCAGTTAATCGAAATCGGATCCCGGACATTCTCATGTCGGACCACCAAATTGGTAGATTCGGTATGTCCTGTTACTCAAAAAGTGTATCTATGATGACACGACTTCGACATTTTTTGACTAGATTCTGTAGCCATGCGTTACATAAATCGAATACACATTGAACATCGACAATTGGCGTACATTACTGCGAAATGTTCTCGTTAGAGATCATTTCGATCGACAACTTCGTCCAGCGCTCAACAAGAATTCTTGAAAACTTCTGATGAAGCATTGATCCTCTTCATTCGACCGATTTGTTTTCTTGCGATGACAACTACATTGTCCGATTCTGAAACGTACTAGTTTTAGGCGCGACTCTGCCAAAAACCAGTTTGGACCGATATTAACCGATCAGACGCCCTGTATGAAGATGGGTTTAAAGGCAAGAATTCCCACAGAACGGAACTCGAATTCTGTTCAGCACTCCGAAATCGAAGCCTGCAGAGCAACAATTTGGTACGTCATGATGCTCATTACACTAACTCAGGCACTCGTTGATGTCGACCTCCCAGGCCACCTGCCGGTCGACCGCGCTAGTGCCGAGGGCATCACAATCGGATCGACTTCGCTCGACGCGCCATTTTCACTGAGGTCGACCTACCCCCTGGAAGGAATACGCAGGGTGTCACGAAGGGGGTTTCTAAAAACGCTTTCAAACATTGCGTTTGATGATGGCGGTGTGAGCTAGAGGTAACTGAAAAATCAATCCTCGAGCAGGTTTCTCTGCTATATCATTCGTAAATTGTTCCCCATTGCCCAATTGTGTCACTGTTGACTTTTATTGTTTTTTTAAATGTTGTGTTTCTCTTCTTGCGTCGTTTATTGTTGGTCACTGGAATAAATTGATGTTATAGCTGTGCGTGTGGTTTTTGCAAAGAACCCCCCCCCGTCCTGTGTTTCGCTGGGACTATCTAAGACAGCTTAACTCGCTCTCTTTCTCTGAACAGAGCTATAGGCTTTTATCGGTGAGTAACCATAGTTAGTTACCATTATGCCTTACGTAATCTAC
The DNA here is from genome assembly GCA_029168955.1 of Aplectana chamaeleonis. Lineage (NCBI taxonomy): Eukaryota > Metazoa > Nematoda > Chromadorea > Rhabditida > Cosmocercidae > Aplectana > Aplectana chamaeleonis. Next base: position 141,370 of record JAPDOI010000898.1, read on the forward strand.
CTTAAAGGCATTGTCCACCATAACAACCGTTTCTGAGTTTTCACCAAAATTTGAAAGGTGACAACGAGACCTCCTTGGGTCCCTCTGAATTTCTCTATTCTCTTCTCTCCGCTCTCCCCTTCAAACCCTAATTGATTCCGTTTTGCCTGAAATATTCTTCCATTTTCAATTGACGCCATCTTCAACAGTTTCCACCGCCGAGAACATGATCATCGAACCGGAAAACTAGTACAGGCCAGAGAATAATGTCACTCAAATAAGGCGTTCGGATGCGCTTTCGGCGTTTCTTCGTAATTTCGATAACATTTGGAGGCCAACGCACTGTTTAGAAAACCCATGGACGAAAATCATTGTGAAGAACACTGCATCTGAACTACTGATGTTTTGTGAGATGCGAATGGCAAAAGAGACGATGTTAGTACGTATCACGAGACAAGGTATGTTATCGTGAAAAACGGTAACAATAACATCCACATTTACATAGTGAATGGAAACGCAGCCTGGCATGATATTTTTAGGTGAAGGGCAAAATATCGTCCCATTCGGGCAGTCCTGGGAATAGAGACGAGATCACTCTGAAAACAGCATTTACGGGAAAGCGGGATTTCTATCAAGTTGTGACCACAGTTTTCGGATTCCAGGTCCAAATGATGACGGAGTACGAGTTCAAGATTTGATACCTTGATTTCGTATCTAAGAATAAGATCACTCACAGTAAACCACTTTTTGTTGAGTAAATCATGACAACACGTAATCTATATTGTTCATTGGTGTTTCGGGTTTCTCTGCAAGCTCAGGCGTAGCCGAGGCATATTCCTTGCCAGGTTGCCAGAATGCAGTACCCGATATAACAATAAATGAGCACAAGCTCCAGAACAAAAGAAAACTGGATATTTTTGCCATAAGCTTCCTTGCAACTATGTCGCAGAGTTTTCCGCGATTTTGCTAGATTTCACTTAACCAGAAGTTAACATACGTTGGATTATTCCACCCGACGAACAAACGAATTTTTTAGGTGATAAGAACAATTGCTTATTTTACTTACTTATATTACTCGCCTGCCATTCGATATTTTACGATATGTGCCGCCACCTACTGGCAATCCATTCTGTTTTCGGCACTTCCTTTGGCAGTCCTCTGCCAGTTACGCGACGTCAAAGATGTCTGGGAAATAATTCGCAATCTTGTTTCAGGTCTACCCACGAGCCGTTCGATTGTTGGCTGCCATTCATCAATTGTGTCGACCACTTTCGTTCTCTCTAAATCGCTATCTTCCAAGCATATGACCACTTCCTCTTATTTGCAGAATCTGCAGCGTCCTTGTTTTTCTTCAATTCCCGTAACCACGTATTTGAATTTCTATCCAGAAAGCGAATTCCATCCATGCGTCGCTCCATTCGTCGTTAAACCGAGCCGAGTTGTCGTTCTGCCGCTTTCGTCAGTGTCCACATTTCAACTCCACAAAGGATTGCCCGTAGCCACATGTTAAATAGACTTCGTTTCCATTTGATCTGCACCGTTCTAGACGTCAGAAATTCTTTATAATACCAGAAGTTAGGCTCCGTCCATACGTGGCGAGAGCGTGCGACTACGCAAAATCGATTGTCATCGTGGGCACACGATTCGCTAGCCGCTCACAGGCGCTCATTTTCGCGTGCCCTCGCCCGCTAGCTCTCGCGCGTTCACGCCAGCATTACAAAGCAAGCAGCAAGTTTCAAGCTTACTGCTCCATCACTGAAGCAGGTGGTATTAAACCTGTAGCAAAACCACTGCCCTTGTTTCCCATACTCCCACCACGGGAGTCGAAAACCGTGGGAAATCATCAGCCGTTGCGTAGACTCAAGCGATTGATCAACCGATCAAACGTTTTCAATCGAATCAACTCAAGGTTGAGAGTATTTCCCTGTGTTAAATTGCGAGCACGAGTTTCTTCAGCGTTGAGGAGCGTCGAGAGGCGCACAACAGCGGGAACGCCCGCTCGCGCGACATATGGACGCTGCCTTATTGGACCTTGAGCGAATTTTTCGCGAGATCTCTTTTTTCGCGCAATGATCGCGATCGAGTAAAATCTTCTGTCCGAGGTATAGAGGCCAAATGGAGTTCCTTCTAGCATCAAAACTTATGATCTTCGGTTTGTTTTTTTTTAACTTCAAGCCGCGCATTCTGGACCTTTTGTCGACATCATCAATCACTGTACGCAGTTTTTCTCTGACACCACTAATAGTAAGGCATCATCAGCTCAACGTAAATTGATAAGATTGTCGTCACTGATACTGATCTGTACGTGATCCACTGCAATTTTGCTGAAAGCATGTTTCAAAGTTGCAGTGAACTGTTTGGACGATACAGTGTCTCCTTGGCGGATACTTCGGCAAACTTTGATCAGGCGTTTCTTTCCTTGAAGGTAGAATGGTGTTTAGTGCTTGTTACTCTGCTCAACGAACCCGTTTGCAGCGCGGAGATGGTCAGCAGATGAGAAGTTTTTGTCGAAAACCAGCTTGTTCTCGCGTCTGTTCGGCATCCAAGACTTTATCTAGACGTTTGCTAACAGCCTTCATTAATAGCTTGTACAAAATCGCCAGCAACGATACCACTTTAAAGACAAGGAGAAAAAAAATAATGCGAGGGGTCATATATAGTTTCCGTTTTCAATTTAGTCTAACGCATGGACCAGGCGGCTGGCCGTGCGGGATTGGCGGCCTCACTGGAGAATGGGGTTTCGATTCTCGCGGGGATGATCTACCGTCGCAGCCCGTCCGTCCATTCATCAGACTAATATTATCACGCGAACTCTAAGACGGCTGATGAGGTCAATAGTTGCTTACAGAATCGCAACAGAAGTTCTTCAGTTTCAGAATTTTCTCGTTAATCAACCAAAAATTTTGTGGACGGCTCATTGCCGCTTCATATCGTATCTTCTTATGGGTGCGGCATGACTTTACAGCTTTTTGAACAATATTGCAGTGATGAAGTAGCAGACTTTCTCTCATCATTCGTCCAAGCAGCAAACATCCCTCAACGTACGCGATTCGGTCGATCGCGGTCGACATTGACGTTTTCAATAGCTGTCGATATTGGATTTGGGTGATGATGTTATGTGCCAACTGTTGCAAAACGCGGGTTGGCAATGCGTAACGACCTGGGATGCTGATGGAGATGTAAGCTTCTTCTTTTTGCAATCTTCCCCGTTTCGGGCCACGAAACCGCTTACCGTAGAAGGCGATGGTCGACTTCAGACGGCAATAATCTGGTCCTTACGCTGTTAACGTGAATGTGGCGGAAGGCTAGAATGTGGCCAATGCGATTCAAGGCCCTTCCATCAAGGAACTTCTTGGCCCAGTTCTTCCCTTTTCTTTTCTCAAAAAAAAAAGCTGGCAGCCACTCGCAGTTGTTCTTCTTCACACAAGTCTGTCCTCTAACATTTCTACCCCATGACCGAAGCTTTCAATATTTTTCTCTGCATTGCTTTCTTTCTCCCAGAGCTTGGTGCTCAAATCGCCCAGCAGGTTGAATGTAGAATGTAAGATGGGGATTACCATCTCAAGATCGAGCAGGGGTTACGTTCGGCTCCAGGTCATGTCGCTATTTCTCGAAGTGTCTTAATCAGCCCTCTGAACACCGTTCACAACGATTCCCAGCATTCAAAAAAGCGGTTCATAAACGGGCAAGAATCGTAGCAAGTGTTGAATGAAGCGCGAATCCAAAAGGGATTCACGGAAAATTTTCCGATGAACGTTGTAATGAAAGCAATCAAATACCTGCTTACCAAGAAACCTGTTACCGGAGGTCCTTGGATATCTTCTGGACCTGCATTGTAGAATCGATGCAGGAAATCAAGGAGATACAGGCATCCTGTTCCTCTCCAATGAAGTTCGATTAGTCCCAGCACGTCTTCGAATGTCTTCTCAAGAGCTTGTTGGAGTTTGGCTTGTTGGAGTTCGATGGGGCGCTCTCAGACACAAAATATTGCGGCATTAACAGCCGCAACGCAGATAGAATTAGAAGAGGGTGGAACATTCCTTATCCTGTTTTCTCATGACTTCCTAGATTGAGGGCTCGTTCGGGCGGTGAGAAGTGGGCGAGCACTCAAGAGAACGCCGAGGTGTTATGACGAAGAGTTGTCACGATCGGGTTTTCTAATGACATCAGGTTCACCTTGAATGAAGCAGATGGTTGCAGCTATCGATTTCAACAATACACACCAATCTGCTCTATGGTGTTGCTGCGCCTTCTCTACAGACCCCACCCTGACCACTACGCATTCTCGTGCACCAAGGTGGATATAGATCACTACTTGGCAACACTGAAAACCTATCTGCTACTTAATCTGGCACTTCCAATTTGCAGAAATGTCTTGCAGCAAGGCGGCGCCAGTACCGTCTTTGCCGACGAATGCGGGACTGGGCTAGGGTTGAGTGAAGCAGCTTCTTCGACGTGGTCGGCTTGCAGATCGACCCCTAGCCCTGTGCAGACCATCGTTGCAAAAAAATTCAAGCTGATCACCCCAGTTTGCTTCTGTTGTGGAGTACAGACTTGGTGCCACGTACAGTGTGTTGAACAATTAGGGAAACCTAGAGCAGTTTTGACTACTCGGTACTGGCAACCTTGTGTCGAGCTACATAAACAGCTTCTAAGTGGTCAGAAGTTTACACAACAATTTCTTGCGGTGATATTATAGTTATGGAACGGTGATGTTATCAACTATTCAATATTATAGAACCCGAAATTGTGTTAGCAAACCACAAACTTGTACACTGCCAATGTTTTAAACGTAAAATCCAGAAATCGTATCAGCGATTCGATTATACCTCTCTTTTTTTCAGAAATGGTGTTTTAAGGGGTGATCCTATGGTAATGTAACTCACTGGACACCGTCAAAGGCCATAAAATAAAAAAAAGAATATGAGTTCAGCCTCAAGCTCAGAAGTCCTGTAAGACTAGAACCTGCATCGCCTACTCGTAAAGCGAGAGATATCACTGTACCACCGATGCCCATTCCGTGCCCCCCAGCTAACTGTCAACAACTGTGTGGGTGCATTAGCACTCACCTGAGGCTCGACTAGAATGTGTTCAGTACAAGCTGTCATCGAGTCCATTTAGTTCGAGGCTTTCAGAAACAAAAAAACATAAAATATTCATTGACTTCATTGCAGTAAATCTGGATTCGAGTACAACTCGCTCAATGTCTTCAACTTTTAACGAGGCTTTTGAATATTTCATACCTTTTGCTTTGCAAACCCTCAGCTTAATTGGATTGAATGCCGGCGCGTGCTTACCAGATCAGATCCGTCACCAGGCAAGTGCCAGTGTGCTTACACAAATCCTATCTTAAATAGTTGAGGGACACAGAGAGGGCATCGATGGTGTTGTGGGAATACTTTTGCGCGGTGAACAAGCAATGTAGGCTTTAATTCTACCGGGCCCCTAAAGTAGAGTATTTAGCAGTGCGGCAAGATAGCTAAGAAGCAGTGTAGCGTTGGCAAAACGGATCCAAACATATCTTCAAAGGCAAAAAACAGCTGGCAAGGTTATTGCACTGGTCAAGGTCGGCCTTCTTGAGTCCATTTGTTGACATCAACATCACCCACAGCTTTATCACTGAAAAGCGTTGACCTACGATCATCAGCAGTGGTTGTCTTTGAGAAGGGTGGTGGATTTGTAGTAAGCATTTTGAATGATGAAGATTTCCGACGTTTTCGGCAAACCCATTCAGGAATCCATTGTCTCTTCGAAATATGAACCACTGCTTATGATAGCAGAATGGTGACTCAGACAGTAACACCGGGTGAGGGGTTGAAGAAGTAGGCTCCCCATTGGGTGGGCATAAATCGGAGCACCGTGTGAGCGGGCAGAAGCTGAAGCGATCAAGCGCCACATACGGCGCAAGCCAAGATATGCTCCGTGCCAATTTAGCCGAAGGCATTCGAAAGGCTGATGATCCAAGCGACTCAGATCATTGACACGACGGTTCGTTGTGGCTGTGGAGGCATGACAGCGGGTCAGTTCATGAACCTTGAAGCGAATTTACGCTTGCTGCTTCAAGAATGACGCGCAAGCCTCAAACTTGCTTGGTGGTGGCGAGGACCTGTTAGTCGATTTACTGGCACTTCTAGATAAATATCACTCGCAAAATAAACAACTCAGACAGTAACACCGGCTGAAGGGCGGAGAAGTAGGCTCCCCGGCTGAGTGGTCGGGCTTATTTTGGAGTCGGAGCGTCCTAACGGGTGTGCGGGCAGGCATAAATTTTACCGCCTGAGGAGCATAGCTTTACGGGGTCAGCGGGCGGACACTAATCCACGGCGGAGCATAGTACCGGGTGATTGGGCAGGCATATCATTGCAAGGTGAGGGGCACAGCTTCACGGGGTGAGCGGGCAGACATAAATTCATGGTGGAGAATATCACCGGGTGATCACGCAGACATAGCATTATCACTAGAGCGACATGTGTTTACGCGTTGAGCGGGCAGGCATATGCATATCATTGGCCTAATACTGAAGAGCTGAAGCGAACCAGGGGCATGCACGGCGCAGGCAAAATAGACTCCGAGCGGATTCGGGTGATGGCATTCGAAATGGTGGCCGTCCACACGATTTAAATGGTGGACCCCTCATCCCCTACGGTTCGTACAGTGGGGGCGTGACAGCGGGTCAGCCTTGAATTTTGAGGCAAGGAAAGGCTTGCCGCTTCAAGGATGAAGCGCAAGCCTCGAACTTGCCGGGGAATAGGTAGGGCCTACTTGGGGCTGCATCTGCTCCTGAAGATCGAAATCATTCACATCGTATGCAACTAATACAGGGTAAACGGATCTTCATTTACCGGCTGAGCGGCCAGAGAATGCGGGGTGAGGGGACCACCATCTGCCGGTTGAGCGCTCCACCGTTTACCGGCTGAGGGGCAGTAAATACCAAGACTCGCCCGGGTACAACGTTAAAGGCAGTGGTCACGATGAAAAACGTTATCGAAAAAACTACAAAAATCAGCTTAGATCAAAAACAGCTGAAAAACTATGAAGGTAGCGCGGTGAAAAACGGTCTACAACATAGGGCCCAGAAGCTAGTTCGTGCACGTGCACAGCGATGATTAAACAGATCGCAGCGGCCAGAGAATGCGGGGTGAGGGGACCACCATCTGCCGGTTGAGCGCTCCACCGTTTACCGGCTGAGCAGTAAATACCAAGACTCGCCTGCAACGTTAAAGGCAGTGGTCACGATGAAAAACGTTATCGAAAAACTACAAAAAATCAGCTTAGATCAAAAACAGCTGAAAAACTATGAAGGTAGCGCGGTGAAAAACGGTCTACAAATAGAGTTTCTAGGGCCCAAAGAAGCTAGTTCGTGCACACGTGCACAGCGATGACGAAACAGATCGCAGTCTCATGCCGAGCAGTCAAAATCATCGACATTCAGAGGACGAAATAAATGCAAATTTAACGAATAAAAACAGTTGAATAATGAAAGCATCACTTCAATCAATGTTTTTGACTAGATGTGCACATAAATTCGAAGGTTCATTGATTGACATTCAATTTCAAGCTAGCTGATGTTCTTGATATAAGAGGTCATCGATGCCGATGACGTGGAGAGGGCTCGTCCACCATCAAAAGACAAGAAAGTTCAGGTTGATTCGGCCCAAAACAGTGGTTTTTTCGCGATTTTTTCGTATAGGTCCTACTACTCGAGACCCAGGAAAGGATTTGGAGAGAAAAAGACGACAAGCATATTTGATCGCGACCACTGCCTTTAAGTCCGCCGGTATTGCTTGCCCTCTCAGCCGGCGTAACTGCCTGAGTTGTGGATAGATATCATTCGCACAATAAAAACTAACACCGTGTAAGCGACCCCTATTTACCGGCTGAGTAGACAGTGAATGCGGGGTGAGCGAGCCACCATTAGCAGGGTGAGCTTCCCATTTACCGGCTGAGGAGTCACTGAATGCCGGAGCTCTCTGGGTACAATGTTTAGTCAGCCGCTATTGCTGGCCTCCTCATCCGAAGTTACTATCTGAGAGCGCGGCAGTGATACCGCCTTGGCGGACTCGATGATATCAACTGGACCAAAAACAAAAACTTAACAAGTATGGCTTCCATTTTAGATTTAGTCTGACGCATGGACCAGGCGTCTGGCCGTGCGGGGTTACCGGCCTCACTAGAGAATGGGGTTTCGATTCTCGCGGGGTGATCTACCGTCGCAGTTACGTCTATTCATCAGACTAAATTTAATGCGCGAACTCTACAGTAAAGCGTGCAACGCGGATCTGGCACCCAGCGGCTCCAACTCCCAGGCCAACTGTGTCCCCCGTTAAAATGTCAGAATCGCATCAAAGGTTAATAATCGGGTCGTGCTGTAGTCAAACGCAAGGGTTAGCCCCATCTCCTGACTAAAAACGTTTGTATACACAAAGTGGGAATACAACAGGTCGATTGGAGATGCCTAGTAATTTACTTCCATTGCATATATTTCTGTTTATATAAAATTACGGTTTACGGCCCAAAATGTCGTGAATCGCGAACCGTAATCACGAGTTCTAAAAACACCGTAAGTCGTAAAACATAAACCGTAATTGAGCGCACCTCTGGCCGCGACGTCAAAACACTCGGCCCTCGTTGCTCTTCACGCCGCGTCGAACGGTCCCATCGCCAATGTATGCGATATTGCATCACCGAACGCTGTTCGTTTCTGCGAGCAACGTCGCGGCTAGAACTCTGCAGACCACTGAACGCAAGATTCATCTAGTGAGTTGAAGCCCGTGTTCTCATCCTGGCATATCTTACTATGGTATGTAGCTTTTCTCTGGTCGATATTGCTTACAGTGGATCACACCTCGTCCTCATGCACGATGAGGGCTGATGTGCCGGAAGGGTTAGCTACCAGGCCACCTCAACTCTCTCCGGTTCCATTCCAGCGATGTCGAGTTCTCTCTCTCTCTCTCTCTCTCTGTTTCTCTCTCTCTCTCTCTCTTTCTGTTTCTCTCTCTCTCTTCGAATCGATTGAGATATTCCTTCTCAGTACTTGTTTGCTCTCAGATTCACGTCAGTATAAATTTTTCAAAAATTCTAGTGCAGCTTTTAGAATGCTCGAATAGGTTTCTCAAAGTCTGTTGAGGCTGTTCGTTAGAGCGAAGAAACGTGAGCGTATGACAAGGGTGTCGTTCAGGGTTTACAAAGGATGAGGATGTCAAGTATCCAGTAACAGGCTGAAACACCTAATTATTTAGAAGAGGCAAAGCGCTGTTGTGAAGTGCGATTCCTCAACGCAGTTCTGCTTTGCACGTATCTCAAGATGCACCAGTAGATTCTCAGGAATGATGAAGTATCTGAATGTGTAATTGCGTTAAAAAATAATTCAAAACTATAGATGTTTCTCACGCTCTAAACGTTCAAACGCGTTCCTATCCATTCAAGGACGATGCACTTGAAGCTCGTACTATCACTCATCCGCGAGCAGCTTCCGTAAATAAAACGACTTCAGGAAGCGATAACTTCACTGACAATAGAAATTCCCAATGGTGAAAACATTTCAGTGCAAGAAATCCTCCTAGCTCACCAAGCACCTAAACTGTCCTCAAATTTTACTGTGGAGCGCCTACAGGGAAAGAAGAACAACTGCGCTTCGTCAACGATTGCCCCACCGTAATACCTTATTAACCAAATTTTTCTTTCCTGCAAATGGTTGAGATCACAAGCACTGCATGCGTAAAGACCTAATATCAAGAGTACACAAAACAAACCAATGAAATAAAATGATAATGATTCACTCAGTTAACGAATGGCAACCTGTTCATTAACAATCTCATTAAGTCATCTCGTCCCGACTGATCAGAATACAACAATAGGGGCACGTAAACTGAAGTCTGCATAGTGGAAAAAAACCGATTACCCGTACGCTCAGCTTATTCTACCTTCAAATGCAGTGGTCGCGATAAAATATGCTTGTCTTCTTTTCCTCTCTTCTGGGTTAGGAGTAGTAGGACCATTGAGAAAAATCGCGAAAAAACCGCTGTTTCGGGCCAAATTTGAAGCTCAAACTTTCTTGTCTTTTGATGGTGGACGAGCCCACTCCACAACATCGGCAGCGATGATCTCTGATACCAAGAACATCAGCTGGCTTGAAATTGATTTCAATCAATGAACATTATCCTTCAGACTCATCTAGTCCAAAACATTGACTGAAGTGCTTTCTCACATCGTTCAACTGTTTTTGTTAGGTAAATTTGCATTTATCTCTTCCTCTGAATGACGATAATTTTTGACTGCTCGGCATGAGGCGCCGATCTTTTTTTGCTGGGCCGTGCACGTGTGCACGAACTGACATCTTTGGGCCCTAGAAACTCTAATTCTAGCCCGTTTCTCACCGCGCTAACTTCATAGTTCTTCAGCTGCCTTCTATCTAAGCTGATTTTTATGGTTTTTTAGATAACGTTTTGGAGCGAAGAAACGTGAGCGTATGACAAGGGTGTCGTTCAGGGTTTACAAATAGATGAGGATGTCAAGTATCCATAACAGGCTGAAACACCTAATTATTTAGAAGAGCAAAGTATTGCTGTGAAGTGCAAGTGATTCCTCAACGCAGTTCTGCTTGGTAATGTATCTCAAGATGCACCGTGCAGATTCTCAGGAATTACGAAGCATCTGAATGTAATGCGTTAAAAAAATAATTCAAACTATAGATGTTTCACGCTCTATTGGATTGCCGCCCAAGCGCGCGTTACTAACCATGCTTGGCAGGCGATGCACTTGAAGCCTTCGTACTATCACCATCTCGACGAGCATGCTTCCGTAAATACGAACGAAGCCGGCACTTCAGGTGCTGGCAGCATGCACTGCGCCGATCAATCAGCGGGAGAGGGGACGGCCGTCGTTGAAATTCAACACTATGGTGACACATGCGACGGCCGTCAAGCACAAGCACTCTCGCGTGAGGTCGCCATTCCTTATCTTCGGGGCACACTTTATATGAACTGTCCTCGCGACATGGCAGTAAGATTCCCCTACAGGAAAGAAGATACAACTGCGCTTCATCAACAGAATTGTTTTCAATTTGTCGGTTCGAAATTACCGAAATTAATCTGACCTTATTAATCCAAATTTATTCTTAACCTATTCGAAATTTCCTGCAAATGGTTGAGATCAAAAGGGGCCATTCCGTAATGTATTTAAAAAATCGGACTCCTAAAAAGGAGGTATCTGAATCTATTCGGAAATCGGACGAAACAAAGCGGGTCAATTCGAAATAAATGATAATGATTCGACCCGTTAACGAATGGCAACCTGTTCAATAAAAGCTTGGGCATAAATGTGTAATCACTAGATTTGCCGTAAAAATATGCGAACGCTTTATACCTTATACTTCAGCTAGTTTGCATAGTGTTTAGGGTATACTCATAGCTAGTTTTGCGCATAGTGTTTAGGTTAGGAAAGCCTGGAGTGGATCACGGCTGTTCTTTTTTCGATGATGTTTTCAATCTGTATTTTATTGCTAATCTCGTCCTCATCAATCCTTAGCCGCCCTCGTCGTTTGGGTAAATTGAAGGAGTGTTTTGCCTGAAAATTAGAAGCTGTGAGAACCCAACTCTCGCAATAAAAGTGAAATCATAGATACATATCAGTTTCGTGCAAATATAAATGCGGTTTTTACTGAATCACACTTCAGTAAAATATAAATTGCGGTTTTTACTGAATCACGCCGAAACGAGCTCTTCTTGCAGAATTTAGCATGGCATTCAAAAGCGCAATTCTTCATCTATCTTCCTCTACTGGAAAAAGAAAAGCAAAATAAACTTTTGCGGATTAAGGGATTCCGTGTAGTTTTTAATTAAGTTTGGTGTCTCAAAGTCATTGCGTGAAAGAGAAATTGAAGGCAGCAAGAATATTCACTGCTTAGAACACACATCAAATTTTAAATCAGAAAAGATAGAGTTTTATGGAGAAAATACAAGAAGTATTACATATAGAAGCATCAAAATCCACAAAAAATCAACTGGTCAAAAAATTATTTATCAAAACCCACAATTATTTTTGTTCCAACCAAATAATTTAAAAATAATCAAGCCTTGACGATAAATAACGAGTATTGAGAAGAGGGTGGCAGAAAGTGACTATGAAAACACAACATATTGGACTAAATAAATATAAAATTGCCGGAAATCCGTTATACAAGGGCCTTGAAAAACAGCTGTTCAAAGGACGAGCGCGCAAATTCAGCATCAGAGCACTAAATCTCGCTGGGTAGGACGCACTGGTAGGACCCTACCTGAGATTCGCGCAGGGTAGGCTTGGTAGGCTGGTACCGTGTGTAGCAAATTTCGTGAATCGCGTCTTTCGCGCCGAATTTCGGCAGGGAAGCTACCCTTACTCCAGCCTTACCAGCGCCAAATTTTGCTGATGAATCCGGCCCCAAAGTTGATGCGCTTTTTGGACGTCCTTCACGTGTATTGTCTTCAAGGCTTGCACAACCACGCTTAAATTCAGCAACCCGTCTTTCTACTGTTCCAATTGTATGTGAGCAATCATTATACACTTTTCTTTGTTTCTTTGTTCGTGAATTTCTTTTGGCGCTACACCTTCCAAAAATAAGAATTTTATCACTGCACGATATTCAATTTTTTCCGTTGCTGTGACACGGCGACACTAAATGGCTTGTAAACAAAAAATGAATAGACGGACTGAGATGAGACTTCACATACTTCAATATGAAGAGTGTACGAACAAAACAAAAAACTTCGGGCTAGTAGCAACGCCCTCTCTTATCGACCGGCAAAACTTATTGAACAACCTGGTGCGTATCAGTTACATTTTAAACTGTGGGGCTCCCACAACTAGCTCAAATTTTGGAAATAGAACCTTATCTTAGCACAAGTTGCGGTGTCATTGTAAATAAGCTCCACACGGTATGTCACAACCTTCTGCAAAGTATATGCCAGGTTCATAAAATATTGGGTTGGTGGATAGGATCGTTCTCTTTTTTCAGAGCTTTATCTAAATGAATTGTTTGTTCTTTCAGCAAAGTGTTTGTATTCTGAAGAGAGTGATTTCACTGCTCTACACAACTGTGTGTTTGTTTTTTCATTCAATTTTATTTTTTCCTAAATTTCAGGCTCGGAAATGGAATACCCATCAGAACGCTGCTCAACACCTTGCGCGACATCGAGCAACACGCGATCATAAGCAGCGCTTTTTGTACAGAATGGATACGGTAGATGAGAAATGTTGTCTGTTTGTCAAACTAGAGCCAAGAAAGGAGTGGGTGGCTCCAGGAGGTTAGCCGAAGCCGAGAGCCAAGAAAGATCTCCACCCGAAAAAAAAAGGACAGCGCCAGACCCCATGTTGCACAAGTCGCCAAAGCCGCACTCCATGAGCTCGAACAGAGATTCTTTAGCATCCACAGTACTCTCCGCACCTTGCGCCAACCGAATATTGCCTTTTGCGCTACATATCAGAAAACAAAGGGGGTTTTACCGAGGGGTGTTACCTTCGACGGCGAAGTAGACCTCAAGAATACATAATTGATTAATTAGGAGCCTGATGAGACGGTCTATTCAGGGCTATAATTGTAGCTATGAACAAAAATTCAATGAAATTTACGAGGAAATGTTTAGTATCCCATAGGCCGGGATCATACCTCCGGCGACCAGCGACAGCGACAGTTCATATCAGGCAAATCGATTTTCGTTCGATATATATGAAAAACACTGCGTCGCATAGTTCGTCGCTGAAAGTATGATCCCGGCCATACAGTACGCAAATACAGTATGCAGCTGCGAAGCGCTACGTGCACGATCTGGGAATGTAATCTGAACCTTTTTCTGTGCCGAACAGAACCCTAGCAATCATCATGCCATTGAATATGTAGTTCTCCCCCCTAAAACCTAAATCCGTTCTCAGACTACAAGCAAATTGAATTCGAAGCGCCAAAAAGACGAAAAAGCAGAATGAGAAAGAGAGGGAGACCAAAACCTACGAGCGGAACCGTAGTGTTACATCATGGACGAATCGCTTTTCAATTGCACCACAGTGCGTTGCAAAGTTATACGACATACCATAACTTTTCTGATTTTGAAGTTCGTGTGATTTTAGCCGACAAAGTGTGAGCGTCAATCGACGCAGCACCGTCGAAAACTCCACGGTAGCATTTTCCAAGGCCTTTGATCGGCTTCCGAGAAACTGAAGCCGAGTAATTTCGGAAACCGCCGTCATCAAATCATACGGCATAGCAGGCATGCTCGTAAAAATTCCAAGTACTCGTCCCCTGTATTGATTTGTTCACAGTGAGAATCATCAGGAACTTCGGGTTGTGGTCTACGGATTCGTCTTGTCCCAGAACTGTTCCGAAAACTAGATTTAGCGTGTTATTGTTAAACACGCCGCCCTCAGTCTGCGCGCCTTCGCCGAGAAAAGTTAGTTTAAAGGCAGTGGCCGCGATGAGATATGGATGTCTTGTTTCCTACTTTAAACCCTTTTCTGGATTCAGAGTAGTAGGACCTGTGGGAAACATTTGCGAAGAAGCCCCTGTTTTGGGGGCAGGAGCTGTCTACACCGAGGGAGGAGTTGTCCCGTTCTTGCAGTTTGAAACGTCACGCCACTCAACGCGAGCAAAGTGGTCCCGAGTGGAATTGGAGCCGCGATTGCGGGACAACTCCTTCCTCGGTGTGTAGAGAGCCCCTGTCCCCCTATTTTGGGCCAAATTTCAAGCATAATCCTTCCTGTATATTGATGTCGGACGAGCCCGCTCCCCATCATCGGCATCGACGACCTCTTGGAGTTCAATCAATGAACAATAGCCTTCGAACTGAACAGCTCAAATATTTCCGTCCTCATCTCATCAAAAACATTGACAGAACTGCTTGCTTCTGTTGTTAAACTGTTTTTATTAGATAAATTTGCATTTATTTCTTCCTCAAAATGTCGATGGTTTCTGACTGCTTAGCATAAGACTGCGATCTTTTTGGGCGGAGCTGTGCACGTGTGCTCGAATTGGCCACGTGGGATCTGCATAACTCTATTCTTAGACCGTTTGTTGCCGCGTAACCTTAATGGTCTTTTGGTCGTTTGCGGATCAAGGCAATTTTTTGGATTTCTCCACAACTTTTTTCATTGCGACCACTGACTTCAAGCTGAGCCCCGAGCTCGCAACGCCTTCTCTGAGCTTAGATTTAGCGTTCAGGAGTAACCCACAAGACGGTCAGGATCAGTTCACAACCTTTCCATCGGCTTCAGATACGAAGAATAGGCTGACACTGCAAGCAAGCAGACGTGATTGGCCTGAAACCAGGCCGGCGCGGTCCTGCTGACAAAAAAAAGAGAAGGCGAGTACGCATTCAAAACGACACAAAAAATGATGCTCGAACACTTTTCAATAGTCGTTCTTAATACTATGTTTTCCTTGTTTTCGAATATTTGATGCCTCTTTGTGGTATGGTATATGATCACAAGGTGTCAAAGGTAGCTAAGTTGAACGCAAAACTAAGATGTCAGACAGGACTAGAACCTGCACTGCACGCCTTCAGGGCAAGAGTGCTGCCATTACACCATCGGCATCCCGTTCAACATTTTCAGCTATTCACATATAAACTGTGGCACAACAGCAATCATCCGATAATGGGCAGTATGGTTTCAGTTTTCGATTAAGCCTGACGTAAAAACCAGGCGGCTGGCCGTGCGGTGTTGGCGGCATCACAGTAAAATGGCCCAGCTCGCCGTCACATCCGAATCCGTCATCACTTTGAACGAGAAAATAATACTTATAGGCCTGCCTTCTCCGAAGTTCCCACTCGGGGATAAGTGCGGGTCTTTGTGTAGATTTTTTCAATGCTTAGTTTATCCGTAAGATCTGTTCAAATGAAACTTATTGGTTTGTTGAAGGATCTACACAAAAACACGGACTTATCCTCAAACGGCATTTTTGAAGGAAAGGCCCCAGGAGTAGGACTTCCTCCCTTGAGTGATGACGGATTCAGCTGAGATGACGTATTTGCACGATGTACTAAGAACTCAAGAGATTAGTAAGGAGTGTTCAAGCATCACCTGTCCTTTTCGAGATGTATTCGTCTTCTTTTTTTGTCAGCGGAACGACGCAGGCTTGGTCTCGGCTCACTAATGACAATTTGCTCGAATGACCAACCTATTCCCCAAAGCTCAAACCGATGGAAAATGGGATATTTCAAAGCGTTAGTTCTGAGCTCTAAGCAGAAGTTACGAGCTCGCGTCTCAGTTCAAACTAGCCGTTCTAGGCGAGTCGGCGCAGATTGAGATTGATGCCGACGTCTTCAGAAGCGTTGTTTACGGCACGCTTGCACGATTTCGTAGACTACAAACTCATCGATCCTAATGCTTCTTATCATGAATTAATTGATACATAGGGTGAAGGATTGAAAGTTTCACGAGCAACGGCCTTTTTCAGCATTATTCGGCGTCAGTTTCTTGGCAGGTGATCAACTTCCTAAAAAAATTGTGCCCGGAGTTCTCTGGGGGGTGCTGCGTCAATTGGCATTGACATTTGTCTGCCTAAATCGAGCGAAGACCGGAACCACGAAAATTGGGGCATGTCGAATAATTTTGCAGCGCACTGTACATGGAATAACTTCCTTTCCTTCTTCCAGGTCTAGTTAGGGAATCTTTTCACAAAGTCTGGGGAGGCAGATTATTCTTCTCCAGAATCTTCAAAACTTCCTTAAACAGCAGTCCAGAAGGAGAATCGAAAAACTTACTCGAACAAAAATAAGAAAAGTTCCCAAATCTTGAGTCGAAAATTCGGAACATTTCTGTTAACACAACACTACAAGGAGATTCTGAAAACTTTCAAAAGTCTCTCATTAGGGGTATTACCGCCTAGATCATTACCAACGGGCTGCTGAATTATGCACCCCTTAACGTCGTAACTAGGCTGAACTGTACCCTCGACCCACCCAGTCATCGTTGTTTAGCTCCCCTCGATATTCACTTTACCGTTTATTAGCTGATGGGCTGATCATACTCTCACCGCCGCGTGGTGGGGTTCTGAACCTAGCGCCAAATACAGGAGAGGAGATTCAGTAATGGTCAGGACAAACTCGTCCACCATGCTTCCCTAGCTCAATTTTTGAGGGACCATAACTCCGTTCCCAGAAGGTCTCGTACGATTCCAAAAGCATCATTGGAATCAGAATGGGACCGATTACAAGATAGGCAAAAAAAACAGGAAAGCACTCACACACTCGAAACTTTAGAAATACGGCACTGTGAAAATTCGCAGGGAACCTGAAGCAAGCTCTAACAGCAGACTGACAGCGTGAAAATAGAAGGGGAGGGCAGAAGCGTCGGGTCTGCTTATGAAGAACTAAGTCTAACGCAGTTATCCGAAGAGTCCGACATTCAGGCCCTAGCAAAATAGCCTTACACAGAAAACTTGGGGAATTGAATTACACATGAAGAATACACCGGGTTCAGTGAGATGCAAAGAGCAGAGTGGAGTCAAAATTCGCCGACAATGACAGAGATCACGTGTGCGCTGCGATACTGGCAAATTTGTGTGAGAAGCTGGAGAAAATGTCATGCGGTGAACAAATATGTGTGGAAAAGAGGCGGTCGTGGGGGGAAGTTCGTGCTAACAATTGCTTCATATGGTGGCGTTCATCTTAATAAAGTTCATAAAAACACAGAGAATAAGATTCATGACGGAACCTATTCTGCGAATAAGAAGTGCAGTGCAGAAACCCTTTAAAAATACGAACTTTCTTTCCAGCAACAATAATATTTTGATTTGTGAGGCGATCCGCATGATTAGTAAATGGTTATGAGTGCCAGAAAATGAGATCGGATCCCCCTAGAGAGCAGTTTACTCTCATCTGTAGTTTCGAAATTGTGAAAAATATCTTGATGGTGCAGCAGTGAGACAGTCGCGTTAGTATGAATCGAATTTTTTGGTTTAGGCCCCCTCATGCTCCGATTTCTTATCACATGTGTTCGTTATAACGTTCGCGGTTATTTCGTTTAACAAAATATTTCACAGTAAATGTTTTTTGTTAAATACGATCCACAATCCGTATGACCAGCTTTGAACGAACTTAGTCAGTCAAAGGAAGACCAAAGGATTTCCATCATTCACGATGAGATTAATTATATTTTGTCTATGTCACCCATGCAGCGCACAAAGGGAAAGGTCCTTTTGCAACTTCTCTCCGATGAAGATCGCAAGGCCAAGCTGGACTACGCCGCTGCCACGCTGGCTTTGGAAAATACTGATCTCAACTCTGTTTGGTACTCTTTATTTGTGGCAATGTTACGGAATTGATTACATTCGGTGAAAATCATTGAGCATAGACTTGGAGACATAGAGTTCGCGCGATAATTTTAGTCTGATGAATGGACGGGGCTGCGACGGTAGGTCACCCCGCGCGAATCAAAACCCATTCTCCAGTGAGGCCGCCAACCCCGCTCGGCCAGCCGCCTGGTCAATGCGTCAGACTAAATCAAAAACGGAAACCATACGTGCTTCCTTATTCCATACATTTAATGTCCATATCGGGGTGATACTCCGGTCCGCAGTTGCGAGCAATCACACAGAGTACAAGCGATAACATGATCCGGCGGCTTGGGTGTCCGCCCGCCCCCGATCAACGTGATTTCTATAGATGCTTGTTTTATAACTTTTGTTTTGCTCCAAAGTTCTTGGCGACCTCTCATCGGGACTAACAACTACTTTAAGAGCAGAATAAAAGACAACAAAACAATCACTTATAGAAATCTCGCTAACTGGGGGTGGGCGGACGCCAAGCAATTAACCGTTCAAACTTGTCTCTATGAGTGTTTTCTGCAGCTTTCGAGCTGTTTTCACTCTTGTGGTCGTTAAATCTACATGCCAAAAACCGGCCAATGTCTCCCCGTCGACTGCGTACCACGCGCTGCGCGACCGCATACGCGTCGGAAGCGAACGAGTTTTGGCCGCCGCGTGAGCTGAAACGTCGCGCGGCGGTCAAAACTCGTCGCGCGCGGCGGCCAAAACTCGTTCGCTTCCGACGCGCGTGCGGTCGCGCAGCGCGTGGTACGCAGTCGACGGTGAGACATTGGCCGTTTTATGGCCTGTATCTCCTCATAAAGAAAACCCAACCACCGTTTTTATCGCGAACCCTATCTTCAATGCCGTTTGGATAAAGTCATCCATCACAATCTTTTGAAAGTTAAAAAAAAAGACAACGAATCTGTAATCAGCAACCAAAAAAATTCGAAAAAAAAACCTCTCTCCGATGAAGATCACAAGGCCAAGCACAAGGCCAAGAAAAATCCAATCAAATTGGAACATAATACCTACCTTAAAGGCAGCGTTCACGATGATCATCATCGTTGACTTTTCATAGTGAACTGATAGGCGAGAAGGATCCTAGGCTCCCAGTGTCGGAATAACGGTAGAAAACGAGCCAGGAGTGGCAAAATAACGGCTGCAAACAAGCGTTTTGGTGTCCCAGACACGCCTGGTGCCCCAGATTCACCCCCTCGGAATGAACAAATGAAGACTCAGATTACAGGAATGATCAAGTCAAGGAAGTGCTGAAAAGTGAGCTGATTGCTTCATTGCACTGGTAGGTATCATTCTTCTAGCGGTCGATTCCTAATCGCTCAAAAATTAACGTAAACATGAGAGGACCTATTTTTGCTCAGAAACGCGTCTTTCGTGTCGTTTTAAGCGTGCCTTGTTCTATAGGGCACCAGACCTTCCGTAAGCCGTGGAGATATCGGAAGAGAAACTTATCGTGAACACTGCCTTTAACTCTTCAGAAGAACTGGAAACTGACCGGACAACTCTGTTCAGAGTTTCGAATCAACCGAATCGAGAAAGTATTGAGAGAAAGGTTATTCTCTACACCTTTAGTCCGAATTGGGAAATAGAGCCACAGCAACTCATGATACTCTGCCCCAAAAACTCCCATCCTTTTTTTCACACGGAACTTTTTCATATCAGTATGGATGAGCAGAATCAATTACCGGGAGGAATCGAGAATTGCTGGTTAGTGAAACTTGATAAAGGTCCTCACATAAAAAATCTACAGGAGCCAAGTTCTCGGAAACCTGAGGCAAATATGGTAAAACCTTGATCTAAACTTCCCGTCATGCTCTGGCGGTTTGAAGACTTTAAAGGGATGGAAAACAAGCTGAAAACCGAATACCAGATTTTGTGCTTAGCCGGAGTACTTCTCACAAATTTCTAATTAAGTTACATGCGAGTTAAGGACTCTTAACATGCTACTTGCGAGTCATCTTCACAACTTCAAAGGCAGGGTTGTTGATAAAATCGGCTGTTGTGCTATCTCCACGGAATGAGAGATCTGGCCATCAGAGAAAGAAAATAAGTAAAAAAATGGAGGAAAAACGCTCAGGAACAAGTTATGGCATAGTGTCCTCCCGCCCCCGATTATCGAGATTCATGTAGGAGCCTGTTTAATCAACTTTTGTAATGCTTGTAAAAAAATTCTGAGCATTGTCTGGAGACCTCTGCTTACTCTAACAGCAAAATAAAAAACGGATAAGCAAGGATTAACGAAAATCCCGTTAATTAGGGAGCCGGCTGACACCGGTAATTAGACCTTTGTTTTTCAGCATTTCTCCCGCGAATTTCCGGGTTTTTCACTTCTTTTTAATTTTGCAATGGCTAAATCTACATTCTCATGATAAGAGCTCAGAAATCGTTTTTATCGCGAACCCTGCCTTTAAAGGCACTGTTCGTGATAAAAATCGCTTTTCTATTTTCTTTGCCTATCTTGAAACCGGTCCCCGATTCCAGTGATGCTTCTGGAATCTTACAAGACCTTCTGGGAATGGAGTTATGGTACCTCAAAAATTGAGCTAGGGAAAATGGTGGACGAGTTCTCCAAGGCTTGTAATTTCCGTCTTTTGCAGCCAATGTGTGCGAGCTGACCTGAGTAAAGAGAGAAGTTGAGAATGAAGGTAAGAACGGGCTTTTGATCGGAAACCATCGCTCAACTCACGATCTCGAGTGTTCCATTGTTCACGTCGAAGGGCGGAAAGGGGCCGTACTTGCCCAAACCGGCGGGGTTTGCCCACTTTTTAAAGCCGTTTCGCGCCTTCTGGGCAGCTTTTCGTCCCATTTCTCCTACGCTGTTCTGCTTCTGAGAGCCACGAGAAGCGTTTGTCATGGAAATTTCGAGGATGAAGTTTATCGTGAACAGTGCATTTAACATGCTACTTGCAACTTATCTTCACAACTTTAAAGGCAGTGTTGTTGATAAAATCGGCTGTTGTGTTATCTCCATGGAATGAGTGATCTGGCCATCACGGAGTGAAAATAAGTTTTAAAAAATGAAGGAAAAACGCTAAGGAACAAGCTATGGCATGGTGTTCTCCCGCCCCCGATTATCGAGATTTATGTAAAAGCCTGTTTAGTCAACTTTTGTTTTGCTACTAAAGTAATTTCTGAGCATTTCTGAAGACCACTGCTTACTCTAACAACAAAATAAATGGCGGATAAGCAAGCACCATAAAAATCTCGTTAATTAGAGGGCCGGCCGACACCGATACATAATTAGCCGTTATACTTTGTTTTCCAGCATTCTTTCCGCGAATTTCCGTTTTTTTTTCACTTATTTTTACGTTTGCAGTTACTAAATCTACATTATCATGGAGAGAGCTCAGAAGTCGTTTTTATCGCAAACCCTGCCTTCAAGTTACATGTGACTTTCAACATAGTGAGTATGTTGCACGGTGCGAGTTGAGTTACATGTGTCATAATGTACTCGTGCGTATCCCATATGTGTTATTTTATCACACCTGTAAGTTATCTACGCGGCACACACTTACGATGTCTTGTTTACAACACCGTTATGTAGCTGGTTTATCCCATTCACGACCACGCCTAATTTTGGGTGGCTGCACGTTCGGACCGCGTGCAATGTTGCGTCACCGTATAACGTGTCCCACCGGTGGGACACGCTGGCTTGAATAACGTCCCACGGGTAATTCCTTTTTCTTTATTGTGTCCATAGTGTAGCTAGCAACGTTGGTCGAACAGTATCAGAGTTTGAGCTTCCGAGACGCATTCGTTATCGAGAAGCAATTACTCAAAACCAAAATGGGGTCGACGGAGCTGCAACGCTTTCAGAAAAGTAAACGAGTTTCAAACGATAGGTTTGTACGAAGCAACGTAAAAGCTAGCAATAGAAGGAAAGAGAAATCACTAGGTGCTTCTAAAGCTGCTTTACAGCCATTTTTTCCTCTACTTCAGCCCACCTGAATTTAGAAAGTTCTAAATATGTTGTTGCATTTGACCTACTGATGGACCACGAGGTTTTTATTTAGGTCTTGGGTAGGTCAAGACATTGACCACATGTAGGTTCGAAAGTAGTTTCTTGTGGCGGAGAAATCGATTTTTCAAAAGGGTGTCCCACCGGTGGGACACGCGATCCGAAGTGGTAGTCAACGAGTGTCCCACCGGTGGGACACGTGGTCGTGAATGGGTTAAAGGCAGTGTTCACGATAAAAATGGTTTTTCTGTTTTCCCGCCTATCTTGAAAACGGCCACATGCTGATTCCAATAATGTCTCTGGAGTCGTACAAGACCTTCTGGGAACGGCGTTGTGGTCCTACAAAAATTGAGCTAAGGAAGCATGGTGGACGAGTTTTCCGAGGCTTGTAAATTCCGTCTTTTGCAGCCGATGTATGCGAGCTGACCTGAGTAAAAAGAGAAGTTGAGAATGAAGGGAAGAACGGGGCTAATGATTGGAAACCGTCGCTCATCTCACGATCTCGAGTGTTCCATTGCTCACGTCGGTGGACGTGTGTTGCGCTTTTGGGGTTTGCCTTGCTCTCGAAGTGGCAACTTCGGGCTCTTTTGGAGCCTTTCCTGGTTCGTTTTCATGTTTCGACGTCAACGTTACAGTGTGCCCCTGCACTACCCAATCCTAGTGGAAACTGGAGCACATTTTTTATCGTGAACACTGCCTTCAAGATTGGGCGCTCTTTAACCGTCATTGCTCTTCTCTTTCCTTGCAGCACGCTTTCCTATTCATCTTACTCTTTTTTTCATTTCCGCATGTTCTGACTATGAACACTTTTTTTCTAGCAAAACAGCTCTGTTGGCGTAGTGAGACAAACATCCATCTGTCTGCATTACGTACCGCAGTGATACATTACGTACGGTGTCGCGACACGTAAATATAAAACCTGTCAGAATAAGACTGTCTGCCCATGCGGTCGGCGTGAGTGTCGAGCGGCCACCAAGGAGGCATTTCTTTTCCTTTCTCGAGTTTTTTTTTCACAACTCGGATGCAACTGATTAAAATATTCTTCGCTATTCGACGGATATTTGTGCCAGTCGATTCAGAAGTTCAAAAAATGCCGTTGCGGCGGCCGATCGACACGCTCGCGAACCGCGGGAGCCGACAGTTTCATTCAAGCAGACTTTAAAGGCAGTGTTCACGATAATCTTCGATTTTGAAATTAATAGCTAAATCGATTGTTTGGCCCCCGGGTAGAACATAAATGACGAAGGAATCGAGAAAAACGCTTTAGAAGGTCACGAAATCCTTTACTCTCACCCCACCTCTTTACTCTCACAGGAACTGTTCGTTGTGACAATGAAATGATTTGTGGGCCCGTCCTTTACAATTATTCGCTTTCTGTTGCTCCGCTCTTTTCTTCGGACCCTAAGTAGTACTATTTTGCCTGGAATATTCTTCCATTTTCGACTGATCCCATTTTTCACCGGTGACAACCACCGTGAACGTGTTCATACAACTGGACAACTAGTCCGGCCACAGAATAATGTCACTGAAATATGACGTTTTAGTGCGTTTCTCGCCGTTTCTTCGTAATTTCTGTAACACTCGGTGAGCAACGCTTTGTTTTGAGTGGAAAACTCGGGAACGAAATTCATCGTGAACACTGCCTTTAATAGCTCGACGTGCAAGTTCGCCGCATTTTCTCTGACGACTGTTCCTTGTTCGGTTTTTCAGCACAGAGCTGTAGTTCGCTAGTGATGCTCTTATGATTTCAGCAGCGTTCCCAGAACTCATTAGATTGATTCTCTTGACATTAACCGAAACAAGACTTTGTATGGATGAGCGTAAATAGCTTCATGAGAATAAATGAATATTTTTGGGTTGAGAACTTCTCAGCAAGAAATATGTACTTCCTTCGTGGATATATGCCCTTGATCCTTAATGAGTCCTATTTGAAAAACTAAAGTGGCGCAGTCCTTCCCAATATTAATAGAGACATCTTGCACTCTACGGTAAGAATCGCATGCCAATGTATAATTCACTCAATCAAAAAATTTCTCATTAGGAATTTATTACATACTCAGCAAGTCCCATGGTTGAATTCTTGAGAGAAAAGTATATGATATATAACTGAGTCCAGCTACCTAAATAAACTTAAGAAAAGCATTACTGTGCTCTCCAACCACACCCATACTACACAACAAAGTACATGCTTGTGCTGATTTGAGAACCCTACAATAGGATAGGAGGGCTCGTTGGGTCCGGTTAGAAAGCGCGCGAGGACGCGTTTTTGCGTCTTTTTTTCCATTTCCAATACTTCGCTTTAAACTCAACTACGAGCGAAACTAGGGTAACATTCATGATCGTGGCGTAACCCAATGGTATAGACTTTGTGTGCGTGTGGGGCGGGGGGTTTTGCGACAGGGGCTCTCCACACACCGAGGGAGGAGTTGTCGCGCTTTTCGCAGCTCTAATTCCACTCAGGACCACCTCACTCGCGTTGAGTGGCGTGACGTTTCAAACTGCAAAAACGAGACCTCTCCCTCGGTGTGTAGACAGCTCCTGTCCCGGGGTTTCGTTGAGAATGGAAGAAATTTTGAAATCAGCCAGTTTTCTAGTTACAGTACAGTGACGAAGGGGGCGCGTTTCCAGCTTCTGTACTTTCCCCATTTTGAACCTGACTGATTGCCAAACATCCTCAGTTTTCCAGGAAACCCTATCCTAGGCTAAACCATTGGGTAGCCCTCAACGTCAGGTTCACGAATATCACCTTAGTCCCGCCAAAAGTTGAGTTCGAAACGAGGTATACAAAAAAAGACGATAAAACATCAAAACGCGTTCTCACGCTCTTTCCGACCACGTCCTACGAGCGGTATTGTATCACTCATGATCGCCTCCACTCCATTCCGTAATGGTGAGGGCAGCTATAACTCTGCCAATTCGAGACTTGATGCCTCAGCAAAAAAAGACTTGATGTTCATGTACAAGTCGGCATAAAGTCATAATCTGCCGCGCTAAATTCACTGTATGGGTGAATTCGCCGTTAGTGTAGGTGAGAATAGGGTGAATATGCCGCGAAAATAGAGTGAATGTTACGTGAAATTATGTGAGTTTATTGCGAATTTGAGGTGAAAGCGTCGCAGGATTACGTTGATCCTGTCCGGCTACGGATCCTAGCGGGCCGGAGCTGCCACGACCCACTGCGAGGTGGCCAGCCTCGCAGTGGACACAAAATTAACCCCCCTCACGGTGTATTCCAGGAGCCCTCTCTGTGAGCTCTGGATTTTGATCGCGATAGCAAGCAGTTAAGTTTATTTTTGCCTGCAGCGTATCCAGCGCGGGTTCGCTGAAATCGTTTATCACATGCAAAACAGACCGCACTCCTCGGTCAAGATTGATATGATAGGTCACTATCACTCGCGGCAAGTTCGCTCTTTGCGCTGATTGATACCGAGCCGCTCAGCAAATTCACCCTTTGCGTGAAGAAGCTCTGATAACGGCGCTAAAAGTGAATTTGATGCCTAATGCTAATAAAGTGTAATAAAGGCCGCTTTCCCCGAAGCATCCAGTTTCGAATTGGCAGAGAAGGTAGTATTCCGTTATTCGATTCATCCGTTTTCGGACTTTTGGGTCAAAAACGGACGATATTTGTACTAGTTGTCCATTTGTAACGATAATGACATGTCCCATAACGACATGGCAGGGTTTTGTCAGTTCAAAGGCCGCTACAGTAAGCCACAATCCATTCCTTCTTTTTTGCCCTTCTGTTCTGGTGCATTCCATCGTTTTCTGGTCATTTACTCACATATCGTTCATTTCGTTACATTGGGAAGCCAGAACGCAGTGATTGGGCGGGAAACCATACTATAGATTGCCATCATTCCTTCGTTTTCCTGTGTGCAACTTCTCCCGGTCGCGGCTTCGATTTTCAGTCTGAGATTACAGAGGGGAAAAGCAAGGGGAAACGTTAGGGAACATTCCAGGAAGAAGCGTTGATAGAAATTTTCCTTTCGTTGAACGTTGGAAGTAAATTTTTGAAAAAAAAAACGCATTAACCCATTAGAGCGTCATCACGTTAATTTCGCATTTTGTTGCAATTAAAAAAAAGATCACCTGACCACAGTAAAAATCATAAGAAGTCCCATATCAATCAATGCCATAATTCCACTACTATTAGCGAACTACATTAACGTGATTCCAGACACTTTTTCGCTGAGCGGTAATCGTTAATTTTTGAGAAAAAAGCGCGTTAACCACAAAGGTGCAGGAAGATGCTCTGCGAATAGCGTCATTATGGATTGCGTCACGTCTACGCGGACTCACCGCTTCTAATTCAAGTTGTTTTTGAGCAGAACACCGAAAATTGGTTTACTTCAATACATCTCGACGTGTTTTTCACTTACACCTCCCGAGAAATCAAAAACAAGTCAGTAGATCAACCAAATACACTTCCACAGGCAAATTAACTCAATTCCCATCAACATGTTCGAAAACTAGTTGAGATAGTAGGTGAACAAGAAAAACGTTCGAAGCGAAATCGTTTTTGAGCGCGACTTGAAGCAAACCTAGCTTCGCCCTCTCAGATAAAAAATCGGGCAGGTTAGATAAGTATTGGGTGAGTTGCGGATAAAAATCATATTGGCCATCGATGGTTTTCAAGGCATGTTTTCTGCGAAGCTCTTTCACCCTCATCAAAAAATTTACCATTGTCCGTGAAAAAGCCCCTATATAGACTTTCAAATGTGTGATTCTGACCGCACGTAATTAGGTTCGAATTTTGCCATGTGAGTTTTTAATGAAAAAGGAAGAATTTCACGGAGGAAAGAAAACCCCTGCTCGAATTATTTCCACTTCTTATTTGATCCCACTCAACTTTGAACGAAAAACTTGCAATTTCACGGCAACATTGTGACCGTATTTTTTGCGATGAGAGCAGCTACGAAGCGCTCGCCGAGAGTTCGCCCAACTGTCTTTGCTAACCACGATAACCGATCATATCTCATTGTTTGACACACGCAAATTGGCATGTATTACTGAACCAGGGGCGCGTTCCAAGAACGTTCCCACGACGCCGTGGGAGGAAAAACAACCTTTCCTTGAACAAATTTGCTTTCCATGGATGCGAATTATAACTGAAAATAGCTCCCACGTGGCCGTGGCTACGTTTCCATGAACGCGTTCTGCCATGGAAATGTTCTTGGAACCCACCCCAGGACACAAACAAGAAGTTGGTAAACGGCCAGTACACTGCCAGCCGCGACAAAGCCGCAGCCGACCCCGTTTCGAACAGCGCATTTGCGTTCATCTCAAATTATCGCACTCTCTCGTCCACACCACGCCGATTGGACCACTAGCGCCACACTCCGTCCAAGGCGGGAAAGCGCTCGTTTTGAAATTTCTATCAATTACTATTCCAAGGATTGCCTCTGTTTTTCTCGTGAGCTTCTTCTTATTGTTCACTTCATAGCTTTCGGCTTCCTATGTTACGTCGCGGTAAGCCGCATTCTAGTTCCTTAACTTTTGTGCTAAAATTATAGCTCATATGTTACTCGCAACGAGGGTGATTTGCAAGCTGGAGGTGATGATGCTGCATGCAAGTTTTAACTTCATACATTCGCCAAGGAATTTTCCTAAATGCTACCCCTGCAAAATACAAAAAATCTGTATACGGTATTATGCCGAAGACACATTCGGCTACAGTCATCAGGGGCTGCATTGGCCTGTTCCTCAGCTACAGCATAATACGAAGTACTTAGATTAGGTTTTCAAAGTCGATGGGGAAGAACATCAGTCGTAATTTCAAAACCGGTCATGAATCTCTCGGAAAAAAGGGTGACCGTATGAATATGGACCAGGTGGAGCTGTCACGGATGCTAAGAAAATCTGACGAAATTCCATCTGGGGCCATATGAATGAACATCTAAAATGGTGTTAGGCTAGCTTATCAGTTGTTACCATCCCAAAAAAATACTCTTTCGAATAAACTTTTGAGGTGATAACGACTGATAAGCTAGCCTAACCCCACTTGTAACCTTCATGCACACGATCCCTGGGATAGTCACTGTGACAAAGCTATCTTGCAAAATAGCTCTGCTTTTCGATTGTGTTGTCAATCCAAATCGTAAGTTGTAATTGGCATTATATAGATAGTTAAAAATGATATGATAGTTTGGATGCTACGCAAAATCGCTACTTGTTTTTTTTTGCAGATTTGCGTATTTAGGTATGTGCTTAATATCAGTCCATATTCTTGCAAGCTGTACAATTTCTTTCTCTTGAAAAGCTACAGCTCTCCTTGTTTTTTTTTTGTTCCGTATTCTTATTTGATTTTTGGCGTTTTCCCTGGTCCCCACCTGAAAATTTTTCTTGCTGTTTGAATCACTGATTTTCTCTTGCGATCGCTATCAGCATTTTACTCGTCAAGTATTAGATTGATGAAAAAGTTTCCGGACTTTTCACGACTTTGATTAAAAAACATCTAGTTCAGAAACAAACAAGGCCAACAAAATAATTTCCATCACATTGAAGAATCCTTCGCCATCGATTGGGCGGATCATGAATTCACGACGCGTAGAACTCGTGCTGTTTTGAGTCAAAGTATTCTTCTGAGGCCATTTTGACTTCGTAATGGTTAGTGAACTGTTTTCCATCTAGGTAGTGCTGCATTGAGCGGAACAGATTATAGTCGGAAGGGGCAAGATCTGGGCTATATGGAGGGTGAGGAAGAACTTCCCAACCCTGGTCCAGCCGTTTCTGTTGAACACTGTTCGCCTTCTTCACGAGAATGCACGGCCACACTTATTTCGGATAACCCGACAGGAACTGCTGAACCTGGGCTGGGAAGTTCTTCCTCACTCTCCATATAGCCCGGATCTTGCCCCTTCCGACTACCATCTGTTCCGCTCGATGCTGCACTTCCCGGATGGAAACCATTCACTAACGATGTCGAAGTCAAAATAGCCTTATAAAAATACTTCGACTAGAAACAGCCTGAGTTCTATGCGTCGGGAATTCATGATCTGCCCCAATCGGTGGCAAAGGTTCCTTGAATATGATGTAAATTATGTTGTTGGATGAGCCTTGTTTGTTTTTGAAATGAACGATTTTCATTTAAACTCGTGAAAAGTCCGGAAACTTTTGCATCAACCTAATATTTCCAGCTAAATCTAAATAACGCTCTAAATTTCATAGGTGGATTCAAGAAGCACCCACTATGTCCACAGAGACTTCAACTCACTGGAAGCAGACAAAAATACAGAGGCTCCAACTTACTACAAGCGAAGGAGCTTTCTGATGTGCAGAAACTTGCCTAGGAGAACTTGACCAAGAAGTCGGTTGTTCGAAAAAGGTCCCTTCGAGGAAGGGGACAATTGCAGACTTGACAATAGTAAGAAATAATTTTTCTCGCAGTTTCAATCACTGATTTTCTCTTGCGATCGCTATCAGCATCTTACTCGTCAAGTATTTACAGCTACATCAATCTAACGCTCTGAACACGCGGCGAACTTTCTGAGAACTCTTCTTAATTACGGAATTTTCGAAGAGTGCTACTATTTCAACCCTGTGTTGATTATTTTGGCATGCAAGTCCATTTTCGAGGTAAAGTATTACGCTCGTCGAATCTAAAACACATCGAAATATTTTTGGTCTCGCCTCTAATCGGTTCGGCAGCTTTGACCCTCATATCATAAACTTATGTTCTAATGATGCTTTTGCCATTTGACTTTTCTATTCCCGATCTCATCAGATATCACAATTTACACCATAGGTTTCAATTATACATGAAATGCGCACGGTGCTCACGAATACAATACCCGCGCTAAGTTTTGTAAAAACGGGGAGCATCTGGCAAACTTGGCAAAAAAGCGTCCGATGCATGTAACTTTTTTGAATGAAGACTTTTTTTGAATTCTGAAAACGCTATCATATTCACAGATCAAACTGCTACCCAATTATGTAACTTGTTAGCCGAAGCTCCCCAAAACCGCTTTGTTTTAAAGGAAATAGTTTTTGCAATCGTTTTTTAAAAAAGGTCGTGCGCGGCGAGGTGCGGCGAAACTTTGAGCAGTATTTGTACAAACAATGTAAGACCAATCTGGATGATTTCTTCATAAAGTAGGAGCTGGTGAGAGAATCTCAAGGTTTTTGTTGGTTGAATTTTCGAAATCCCTCATCTAAGAGTCCAGGGTTTTTGCAACAAAACTCCAACTTTTCATGTAGTTCTCAAGCTTGTTTAATAAAGGATTTCAAAATCTCAACCAACACAAACCTTGAGATTACCTCATCTGCACCTAATTTATGAAGGAAGCATACAGATTGCTCTTCCATTACATGTACAAATACTGCTCAAAGTTTCGCCGCATTCGCCGCGCGCGACGTTTCTGCAAAACTATTGCAAAAAATATTTCCTCGAAAAACAAAGCGATTCTGGGGCACTTTGGCACACAAGTCACATAATTAGGTAGGAATTTGATCTGTGAATATGATGGCGTTTTCGGAATTCAAGAAAGTCTTCCTTCAAAAAAGGTACATGCATCGGACGCTTTTCTGCCAAGTTTGCCAGATGTTCCCCGTTTTTACAAAACTTAGCGCGGGTATTGTACGTGAAATGAAGTGTCATTGAGAGTGAGAAAAAAAATCGGGCAACGAAACAATCAGAAGCATTCGGGAGTACGATGTTGTACGAACTTGTAGTCGAAACTAACGTCAACAAGGAAGCGGAAGGGCTGAACTGAAAATTAGCGAGATGGACCAGCAAGTGAACAAGGCAAAAAGAGAATTAAGGGACAGGGATTGAGCAGCAAAACAAAAAAGACGAGACTATGCAACGCACATTTTCGTAAACGTCACTTCCTAGATTTGTGGGTTGAAAGTCCAACTTGACCTGTTCGAGGGTAGCTTATTGGGATTAACGAGATCCACGTGAGGTAAACGGACTCTTCTAAAAACGCAATCATTCAGTAGAGACACCCGTTCCAATGCGCTACTGAATAGAGATTCCTTTCTTCTCACATCTCCGTACTATACTGTGTACGGCAGTTTAAAAATTTTCCCCATTGATCGAGCTTTCAACGAATTTACGCTTTCAAAACCTCGAGTAAACATGTTTTGATTAGGGCGAAATCTCGAATTTCT
Source organism: Aplectana chamaeleonis (assembly GCA_029168955.1). NCBI lineage: Eukaryota > Metazoa > Nematoda > Chromadorea > Rhabditida > Cosmocercidae > Aplectana > Aplectana chamaeleonis. The sequence continues at coordinate 172,710 of JAPDOI010000898.1, forward strand.
GAAAAATTAAGTTTTCGAAATCGAACTCGACGTGACGTGAGCTAAACGTTGACTTGATGTCGATAAGAACACTCGGTTCGAACCTAAACTCTGCTTTAGGTACTACCTGTTCCTCCCTTAGAGGCTTTACTTTACTTTTTTTACAGCCCCCCTGTACCTCACTTTCTCTATCGCTTGCCGTTGGGTTTCCGGGCCAAGGTCTTCATTCTTATTTCGGTCAGTTTATCTTTGGCGTTCCTCTTCGATTCGCCGGTCGTTCTCTCTTTAGCTCTCCTCCTGAAAGCTGTTGTTGTGTTTCTGCTCCATGTGTTTCCAGTATTTGTGGTCTGATGCCTTTACTAAACGACTTTACTCTTCGACACGGTCGTCATTATCAAAAGCCAAAATGCTGAAGTTGAGGATGTGCGTTTCATTCACAAACGCTCCTCTACTCGAAGGATTTCGACACTCCAGTAGAGTTGCAACGTGTGAGACACACAGATGAGCGAAAGAAACTCAAACTAGAGCCCTAAGTTGAGCAGCGAGTAACCTCCTTTGCACGAGACCTGTACGGCGAATGAGTCGTACTGATGTGAACCACTAAAGGTCACTTGTTGAGCACGGGCTTTTGAAACGACTATTCATGCGTGGATTTCTTGAAAGTAGCACAAGTTCCTGCAACGTTTCTTCTTGTTGGGATATACTTCATCAATGGTAAGGTGATACATTTGCCATCATAGACGTAACAATTGTGATCATCAACTCTATGCTTACCCAGTTGTATTGCTATGACACAGTCTGTCACCCTCTTTAGAGCGCTGGACATAGAAAAAACGCCTCTGCTGCGTTCTGCGCTCCGTCCTCCACCGAATATCTTTACCAGACACTATCTGCCGAGTTCGCAGCTCAACCTGACTTTTGCCGCTTCGAATAAGGGCTTGAAGGATTCCCTGTGTGGCCGTCTTCTGTGGAACTGTCATGACCATGAATGTCATCGCCCCATTCGAAACCTGAGTTGCAGCTTCTGCCGGTTGGAAGGCTTGTATGGATATAAAGCGTGCCTTCCTACTCCTTCGCTCAGCTTGTATAATGATTCGCCTTATCAGTGTATCCATCCCAATTACATAGATATGCTCATTCTAAGTTTTTCTGTCCTTGCTCAAGTGATTCATCATCTCGCCGGATGGTCGTCTCCGTCTAGTCAAGCTTTGCGGATCAAATTCAGAGATGACTACTTTGTCTACCTTTTTATGAACGATGCCTTGGGAAGGCTCATCATCCCTGCATAATCCTTCCTGGTACCCGAGTCATAATGCACATGATAGATTTCTGAACCCAACATTTTGAGTGAAGCCCCAGTTATCCATTCTTCCCCCGATTAGTTTCTAAGGTGCACTTGCTGCCTCACTCCAAACGCAGTTCTTCCTCATTTTCGGTGGTACGCTCGAAATTCGAACCCATGGCATAATAAATGTTGCTAGGAAGTGCCCGCCTTCCTATCCTATTGGAGAGAGAAACAAATTATAGGGAGCAGATGATAGGAGGCGCACCTTTGCGTAGTAAAAAACAAACTCCTGGAAGTCACACTACAGTAGAGAAGATATCCATCGCCTTCAAAACTCATTCGGTGAACACGTTCCCTCTTTTCATATGCTCGGAGAAAGACTCCATTCTATTACTGTGCTTTCAACTCATTAAGTACGAGTTATGAACACTAGAATTAGCCTGACTTTGAGAAGCTCGGCTATCCTATATAACGACACGCACTTGTTGAAGTCGTTCTCAGTACGCTTGACACAAATCAAAATACATAAGACCTAACACAGTGTCAGTTTGACGATTCTGGCCTCTGGTTTATGGTCCTTGATTTGTTGCACACTTCATCCTTGTTACACAGTTCGGTGGCTTCTATACTCACGTACTCAAAAATTATCATTCATTCTTTTTGAACTGTCATTGTCGGAAGGGGGGGGGGCAAAGTTGACAGCTTGAAGGTTCAACAAGTCAACATCAGATTCATCATGAATTATAAACACGAAACTGGAAGTGCGACGATCGAGAGAAGAATTTTGATTAAAAAAATCAATGAGTGACAAGTAGTGAGAAGAGCAAATAAAAGATGGGTGCTGAACATATAGCTTGTTAAGCAAAGATGAGATCATATGATGTTGAAAAACAATCGAAGATGAGAAAAGGCAATATACTTGAAGGCGACAAAGGTCTTCTGAACGTCTTGTTATTCTCAGGGAAAAGTTTAGCAATCACTCAAAGAACGATGGAGCGTTGAGAGAGGCTCGTTCATGAAAAGAAACAGTGAATTATGTACAAGGGCTAGGCCTCAAGTACATTCCCCACTGGACAGAGACTTCGCAAACACGCATACTATGTCTACATAGTCACTTCCGCAGAATATATCCTTCGCTTTTGTTGAGAAACGTAGTCTTTGTATTAGGTTGATGCAAAAGTTTCCGGACTTTTCACGACTTTGAGTAAAAAACATTTCGAAAACAAACGAGGCTTACCCAACAAAATAATTTCCATCACATTCAAAGATCCTTCGCCACCGATTGGGCAGTTCATGATGTCCCGACGCGTAGAACTCTGTCTGTTTTGAGTCTAGGTATTCTCCTAAGGCATTTTGACTCCGTCATAGTTAGTGAACTGTTTTCCATCCAGAAAAGCTGCATCGATCGGAAAATATGGTAGTCGGAAGGGGCAAGTTCTGGGCAATATGGAGGGTGAGGAAGAACTTCCCAGCCCAGGTGCAGCAGTTTCTGTTCGCCTTCTTCACGACGATGCTCGGCCACACGTACCTCGGATAACCCGATGGAAACTGCTGGACCTGAGCTGGGAATTTCTTCCTCACCCTCCATATAGCCCAGACCTTGCCCCTTCCGACTACCATCTGTTCCGCTCGATGCTGCACTTCCCGGATGGAAACCATTCACTAACGATGACGAAGTCAAAATGGCCTTAGAAGAATTCGTCGATTCGAAACAGCCAAAGATGTATGCTTCAGAAATTAAAGGTCTGCCCAATCGGTGGCGAAGGATCTTTGAATGTGATGGAATTTATTTTGTTGGGTGAGCCTTGTTCGTTTTTGAATTGAATGCTTTTTATTCAAAGGCGCGAGAACTCCGAAAAATTTTGCATCAACCTGATACTACTTATGAACTTACGCTGAAAAAAAAGAGGCTTAAGAATTTACATACGCGTAACCACATGCAAGTTGAGGGAAGAATTTAGCCTTGGTTCGCACCTACCGTCGCAGTAGTCGAATCGTGCAATCAGGAACGCGCGATGCAATGTAGCACGACGCCAGCCCCTCTGGACAAAGACTGCGGGTAAGAACGCGAACAGCGTTGGGAACTGGGTATGACGACGTAGTTCTACGGCGGATCATCAACTGGCGCGCTCCGATGATGAACACTAACTACGATTGTTTCACCTATTAAGTTTTGGAAATTTTTTAGTCCTAACTGAAGCCAGTCTTCAATAGTGTAAATCATGGTTCACTGTCTAAGAAACCGCACACCAGGAATTGAAAAATGGCTGAATCAATATAAAAATGTACGGAGCCACTAAAGTAAGTTCCTCGAATATTATCCTGTACTGGTTGAGATGAAAACATGAGCGGACTTACTAAGTACACCTTCTTACACTAGGCCTGGATCAAGACTAGAACATTCTGGAATTCCCATTACACATTTTTACGGTGCAGTCGAGAGTCGTACTTATGTTGAACTTTTTTCTTACAACTCGTCCGACTCGAGTTCCAAGTGTATTTATCTTTTTAGGTAAACGGAAACTACACTTCTTTCTTTGGTTATTTCCTGCATTTGAAGCAACTTGAAATTAGTTGTTATAATGATGTCCATAGAAAGTACTGTTGTTCTGGAATGAAGCCAGGATTCGTGCTATATAATTTCTTTCGAGGTGAAAAGATTTTCACCAGGTCAGATATGAATTACCAGAAAACACTATAAAATATATGAATGCAACGTACTTTGTAGTTAGAAAACCACTGTATTGGAAAGATGTGAAGTACTAAGAATGTCAACTCGTAAAACCAGTATAGACGTAATCAATAATGACCCAACCCAGCTGATCCGAAGCGAAGGCGGGGATGGTGGAGTACGTGAGTTCCTAGAATTATGTAGCGAAAATGAAAGCACAAGCCTTGAGCAAAGGGTGCGGTCTCACCCAATTTCGAATACGTAGATCGGGATATAGTAGCCGAGCTCGATCGAGAAGTCTTGTAATTCACACGTATCACTTTTCGGAGTCGATCTCTTTAATGAAACAGCGGAACGAATTTCTTTAAACTTTATAAGAAGTAAGACATCGTGTTGTTAGAAAGTGTAGAATGACAGAATAGTGGTTAAAGTGTTCAGAGTTGTTACCTAGTGCTGTTAGAAAGTGTTCAGAGTAGTTACAATCGCAAACTACTTTTGAGCTGCTCTGGACTTCACTACAGCCGTGTTTCTGACTGTATAGAACGAAATATAGTGTTGAATATATCGTCGTTCAAGAGCGGGAGTAATAGAAATGATCTGATACTGATGCACAAAATCTCAACTAGAAGTCTCGGGCAACTTTTATGTTATTTCCAACCAGGAAAAGGAGCCCACCATTACGAGCCCTGTATCTAATAGCCAGGTCAGAGCTAATTTCCTTGGCAACACGGTGCTTAAAAAACCTCCGATCACCATGTTGTTTACTATCTGCTAGCGTCCAATTAAAACTAAAATCAAATAAATGAGTCTAGATGAGAACACTGTTGAAGTTTGACACAACAAAAATGCGCTCTTCTCAATTCCCAGTGGCTGAAAGAAATCTCAGAGACGGCGTTTCCTAATTAGGAAGTGGCCCTCAGCGGTTGCGGAACAGAGAACGCAAACAGACCACATCTAGGTATGTTCCTTGGATTTAGTTTATCCCAGTACTACCCTATGCGCAGACTGAATATCATTTCAGATCTGCAACAACGTCGTAGAGTAAGCCATCCTTGGCCTTTGGATGATCATGGAAAACACTTCAGTAAGACATGAATATAACAGTGTAAGAAATTGGTCTACTCAAGTCATCACTAAACGCTCAAGTTCTGCGACAAGATATCACTCGACGCTCTTCCAATGTGTCAAGTATACTCACCTTCCACTAGCAGGTGACGTTGCACTTGTGTTATATCCTTCGGAGGAAGTCGTGTTCCACCACATTCAAGCTGGCGCTGATGTGTACTCTAGTTGTGCAAGAACTGAGGAAAAACATCAAAAGAAAAAAATTTTTGTGCCTCACTTTAACACTTAATGGACCGCGTGTCCACACCGCGCACCCACGCCAGATACTCGATTTTTTCGTTTTACTTCAGGAGAAACGGATTCTTTCCAATTATTGCTTTTATATCTCTGCTTAATACAACTCCCATAACTGGTATGCAGATAATAAGCGACAGATATCTCCTTTTGGTATAGGCAATTACAACAAAAAATCAATTTAAAAACTTATTGAAAAGATTGGCCGTGGAGCGCGCGGTCTCTTAAGTGTTAACAGACCGAACTATGGGTGGTTTTTATCATTAATCAATCATAGGATTAGTACAGCATTATTATTAGAAGGGGGGAAGGAATGCATCGGTGGCAGTATCTGCCTCAGGAACCGCGTTCACTCTTTCGTTCTCAAGTTTACCTCACAAAGCGAAGAGCAAGCAGATTCAGTCTTACTTTTAGTTTAATCTGTCACTAAACTGGCATCTAAGCGGCAAAAATCGAGCCTCAACGACTGCGATGAAAGCACTGGTCGCGATCAAAAAAATGTGGAACAAACCATGAAAACCAGTTTGATACGCAAACAGCTAAAGAATCACGAAGGTTACGCGGCATGAAACGATTTATCAAATTGGTTATTAGGATCCTAAGTTTCCTATTTGCGCACACGTGCACAGCCTCGTCCAAAAGGTCGCAGTCTCATGCTGAGCAGTAAAAAATAAATGATGTTTGCAGCCAAAAATAAATACAATTTAAAGTAATAAAAACAGCTGAAAAATAGGAGCAAGCTCTTCATTCAATGTTTAACTCGACGAGGACAGAAATATTTCCTACTAAGGGCTATTGTTCATTGATTGACTTCCAATTTAAAGCTAGCTGATGTTCTTGATATTAGAGTTCATCGATGCCGATGTTGTGGAGTGTGCTAGTCCACCACCATACAAGAAAATTAGGGCGTAAAATCAGGCCCAAAACAAGGGTTTTTCGCAAATTTTTTTTAGTTCTTACCACTCCGAGTCCAGATAAGGGTTTAGAGCAGAAAAGAAGACAAGCATATTTTATCGCAACCACTATCTTTGAAGTGTGCGACTGACTTGATTCAGTACACGCGCCTGATAAATAATGAGGTCAAATGAAAATAGGATGGGCCTTTCATGTAAAGCAATACTTATCAAGTTTGGAAACAAAGGAAGCTGCAAAGGAGTAGCAGAATATGAGGAAATCCAAGCGGAGGGTGCTCAAACCATTTGAATTTTAAGAGGGAAGCAGCCATTCGTAGGCGAATCACATCGACATAGACGATAATTGTGAACATTGCATCAAATGAATTTCCAAAGGGGCCAATTAGTTTGCAATGACGCAGTGCCGTGTGGGCTGAACATTCCGAAACCCTCTTAACGTCAAGTTCACTTTTCGTACAAATGGATGGCGCTCAGGAGAGTTCGTTAGCACATTCGCAAGCGCTACCTACCACGAAAATTCTGTGCATGGTACAGATGCTTCACAGTAAGTTAAGTGATCCATAACCACTGAGCATCTTTTTAAGAGCAAACGCCTTTGAGACACCGCGGAAACGTTATCTCACGTGCATCTCATAGCAAGCCACGCTCAGCAGTAGAGCGCGAAGTCATTCAACCAATAGTCTCACCTTCTTCTCGTTTTCCCGTGCGCAAATTTTCCCGTCAAGAAGCGTTGCGGCTTCCTATTTAACATCGGCATGGATCCTTATGAGATTCTGCGTTCCCCATTAGAGGTTGCCGCAAACTCGGTACGCCTATGTTATATCATATGGCACCGAGTTAGCGCCAACCTTCAATAGTGAACGCAAAATCTTATTAGGATCCATGCCGACTTTAAATTACACAGGTCATATATGAAAAGGTGTTCCTCCGCAGTCGCCTCAATGATACAAATCTATCGTCGACGTCGCATTGTGACCCTGGTGAACGTGTATGTGTGAATATGCTAGTTCTCCATAGATCTTGTTTTCCTCTGCTAGTCACTAAGGAGATTGGATGATTACACTATGTAACACGACTTTTGTTCCTGGCTTCTAAGTGTTATATTTCAATTGCTTATGTCCAAAGTATGTGAAAAAATGACTTCATTGAGAACAAACTTCGCTTACACTACAACAGCACGAAGAAAACCCGTTTTTTGTGCAAATAGAAAGATTTTTATTCATTTTCGACATTATGAACATTCACAGAAAAAAAATCACACGGAATAGACAAGCACAGTCGAAAAGGACTTAACAAGGTTCAGAAATGTGTAGATTTTCTAGATTTACGATTGTACTGTGAATCACTCTCTCGAAGTTGCACACAAATGTAGTCCCTCATCATATTTCGTTATACTGTCCTTGATAACGGCTCTGTCCGAGGCTAAGGCCAGGACTGGTATATTCGTCGAACCACAGATCAAGAGGATCATAAAATGTGAGGATTTCGCAACGCTGTTGAACAGGGCGGGGAGAACGCTTTGGAGCAACTTTCTTCCAGTTGTTCACGGCTTCCTAGGTGATCACATATGTAGATGAAAGCTATGTGGAGTTGGTGGACTCTCATAAAGAATTACGCCTAAATGGGATGCAGAATGTCTCTGAAAGTCAATATCATTGATTTGCATCCTGACAAATTCAACGAGCAAGGCGATCCTTTTTATCGAAATATATTGGACTTTGAACGCCGTTACCAAGGACAGTATAACGAAACCATGATGGGGAACTACATTTGGGTGAAACCACAAGAGAGGTTTCACCCAAATGTCACAGTACAATCGTAAATCTAGAAAATCTACACATTTCTGGACCTTGCTAAGTGCTTTCCGACTGTGCTGGTCTATTACTTGCGCATTATTTTGTTTTTACTTGATTATAGTGTCGAAAATGAATAAGCATCTTTCTAATTTCACGAAAAATGAGTTTTCTGTCGTCGTGTAAGCAAAGTTTGCGCCAAATGAAGTCATTTTTCACATACATAAGACATACACAATTGAAATATAACACTTAGAAGCCATGAACAAAAAGAGTCTTACGTAAATACGCAATTTTTCAAATTTCATTGTCCTAGTCACAGAAGCGAAGTTTGCCTGGAATAACAGCGATTTCCTGCCTTTTCAGGAGCTAGCGAGATGGGAAAACACTATTTCATCCCAGGAACAGAAAAAAGTTAGAATTTGTTACATAGTGTTATCATTTTTTAGTAAATGTGGAAAGGCGTAGGCTTCATACATCCCATAAAAAAAAACAAATAAAATGAGGACTATACGGTACCGCGCATGTTTTTTTTTGCAAAAACGGCGTTTTGCGGCGTTTTTTGAGCTCATAAAGCGCTGCATCGCTATAACTCCTTTAAAAATTTACGAAATGAAATTTTCGGGAAGTCTGCGTGCTCCTCTATGCGAGGAAAATGTAATGGTACGAGCAGAAAGCGCTTGCCACTCCGGTATTTCGTTTAAAAATATGCATTTCCTTCTAGGATTCACATCGATCACAGGTAAAAACAGAACAGATTTCTGCTATCATGACCATCTATCAGTTCATAATGAGGGATTTTGTGGTACAAATATTCATTTCTCGATAAACTTCTGAAGTTGGATCTATGATTTTGTAACACTATCGTATAGGACTAAATGGGTACAATCTAAAAATGACTTCAGAATTGAAATTAGACCACTTTGAAACAAGTTACGGCGATGCGGCGCTTTGTGAGCGCGAAAAACACCTTTTTTGCAAAAATTCGCGCGGTACTGTACAAGGAGTGGTACAGAACAACTGTATCAACAACAGCAACAACAACAGTTCAACCACTACAAAGTTACCTCACAGTACAACTATGTACATTAACTACAAAATAAGCTAATACGACATAACAATACCGTTGAATTCATAGACGACTCCTTTGCACTATGAAATCAACAATGGGAGCCAATCTGCTTACGGAGTGCACACGAATCAGATCTCTCAACATGTTGGTTACATCTAATTTGGGTAACTGCGTAAAAACGAAGTTAACGAAGAACTTCACGTAAGCCCATGTAAACATCTTGGGACCATCATGCGCTAGATAGCTGCACAACTTGAATGGAGAATATGTAACCAGAGTAGCTTGTCTCGTTGTCATATGTGAACGCGAGACGTCTGATAGAAGGGTTTTTCCATTATCAGAAAAAGCTGAAATTGACATACTGGCTTCTTTGATCCATGGGAAAGAGTGCATTTCCGCGGTGGATTAGTCCTTGTTGACGTCTGTCAAGACGTGATATTCTAATGGATTAAGATTTGCCTTTGAGAGCTTAGTGATATAAAAAAGCGGTACACATAAAAAGTAGCGTATATATCTGATACTAGACAACGGTGGCCAACCTTAAATGCTCCAAGAACGACGCGAGGTTTGAAGGGTTTCCATAAAAGTCAGATCCCTTCCCCTCCAGCAGTGTCTCTCTCAGCTTTTTTTTTGGGTATAACCTTTCCCCAAATCTGCGGGGTACCTCAGCCCACTATCTCGGACCGAAACCTTATGGAATCACAGCTCCGTGGGTAGATTTGTTTAACAAAGAAGGTTGTACAAGAGATGATAGGGAAAAACTTGTTAAGAAAACAATTCTGGTACCAAAAGAAGTAGGTTCTCAAATGCTTCAAATTTTCCAAAACTCTTTTCTGTGTAGGCGGGAAAACGGCGTTTTTCTCCTCCACTAGGTGTGAACTTTGCACAGCAGTATAGTCAATCGTTTGAGCTTAATAGAAGCTATGATGACCTTGGTGCAACTCAATACCCACCTGTCACGTATGGTTTGCCTTCTCATCCTTCTGCAGTTCAAAATGTAGTTTTGGCAACACGAACTTGCACTTCATGCTGCCGCGGGCAGTCCATTCACTTTTTCATCGCTTGAGAAAGTTCATGAAAAATGGGAGAATATACAAACCTTTTCATGGCTAGTTATTAACTGACATACCATCGGCATGGGTCGTAATGGGACTTTGCGTTCACTATTGAAGGTTGGCGCAAACGCGGTGCTATATGCTGCAATATGTGGGTGCACCGTGTTTGAGCCAACCTCCACTGGGGACTGCAGGGTCTTATTAGAATCCGTCTATGCCGACGTTATATCGTCGATTTCGGAGCTAAATTTACTCTGTTCCTTTGCGCGCCTGTGCGAAGCAAGGGGGACTCAAACCAATTTTTTTCCAAAATAGAGGATATTTATATATCTACCATTCGATTACAAACACAGAAAAGGATGTATAAGCCGAACCCAGTAGCTGACAGACTGAAATGAAACATGTGTACGAACTCTAATATCAGCAAAGAAGATGATTGATGAAGCAAAGTTTGCGTGAAAAAAACACCAATTATAGCACAGCAATAATAACGAAATTAGCACCAGTCGCTGTTCATTGCCTCCAGAAAGAAAATTGCGCTACTGAATAGGAATAATGATGAACGATCATACTTCAGAGTGACGCAGCCCAAAGTTTTCTGTTTTCACGCCGTCCACAAAATACTTCACAGCCTTCAGCGTCTAACGTGAAGTTTCATGAAGATTTTGTAGACGAGTAGCAAAACACCAGTGGCAACTGCATTCGATTAGAACATTGAATTATCTCTGAAGTATAGAATCTGAATATGCTCTAGCAGATTCATAAATACTACCAGGTTGTTCAAAAAGTTTTGTCGTTCGATAAGAGAGGGCGTTGCTACTAGCCCAAATTTTCTTTGTTTTGTTGGTACACTCTTCATATGAACGTACATATGTACAGTTTCATTTCAATCTGTCCATTCATTCTTTGTTTACAAGCCATTCACTGTCGCCGTGTCACAGCAATTTGGAAGGTGTAGCACCAAAAGAAATTCACGAACGATTTCCAAAAGTGCATAATGATTGTTCACCTACAATTAGATTAGTAGAAAGATGAGTTGCTGAATTTAAACGTGGTCGTACAAGCCTTGAAGACGATCAACCTGAAGGACGTCCAAAAAGTGCATCAACACCTAATACACTTCATACAAAGCATACAAGGTGGAGAGTTGTTTGTATTCTCACCCAAATCTCTACTAAAAATGAAGCTTGCTTGTCCCGAGATGTCACCTCTAACTTCTCGGTTGAAACCATGCTACAATCAGATCGCGTCTAATTCCCATTAACTAATGCGAGGATCTCCTTCTGATCTTAAAGGCAGTGTTCACGATGAAAATTGTTCTCCTGTTTTCCCGCCTATCTTGAACACGGCCCCACGTTGATTCCAATGATGTCTCTGAAATCGTACAAGACCTTCTGGGGATGGAGTTATGGCCCCTCAAAAATTGAGCTAGGGAAAATATTGGATGAGTTGTATGAGGCTTGTAACTTGCGCCTTTTGCAGCCGATCTATGCGAGCTGACCTGAGTAAAGAGAGAAGTTGAGAATGAAGGGAAGAACGGGGCTAATGACTGGAAATAATCGCTCATCTCACGATCTCGAGCATTCATTTGTTTACGTCGGTCGACGTGTGATGCGCTTTTGAGGTTTGCCCTGCGCTCGAAATGGCAACTTCAGGCTCTTTTGGAGCTTTTCCTGGCTCGTTTTCATGCGTTATTTCGACGTCAACGTTACATTGTGACCCTCCACTACCCATTCCTAGTGGAAACTGAAACACATTTTTTTATCGTGAACACTGCCTTTAAGTTTCTGAACTTTTTGCAAAGCGCGACAACCGTGAGTTTAACGTAATTCGTCTCGTGTGCTTCCTTTAATAGTTCTATTCAAAACTTTAGTGATATATCATGAGGCTTGTTGGCGTATTTTTCTGTGCGAAGCGAGTTGTGTTTCCATCCGTGGACTCTTTTCGAGGCGTGTTTGATTTGTTTTCGAATTATTTTTGTTGTTGTTGTTTTTAACAATTCCATTCTGTTTAACACTTTATTTGTCGTTTTTTGAAAATTTTTCTATGACCCGGTTGTACTGTTTCTATTTCAAGATGCTTAATTATGCGCACCTGTGCGTGCATAAATAAATAAGTAACCACCAGAAATCATAGCCAAAATACAGGTAATGGTTTTGAAAGATCGTCGACTGACTGATAGAGATTTAGTAGAGGCTCTACACATCTCATTAGACAGTGTGAGCCATATTTTAAGTGAAGTTTTGGGTTTTAGAAAGCTGTGTGCACAATGGGTGCCGCATTTGCTAACAATGGAACAAAAACGCATTCGAATGCGACTTTCCCAGCAACATTTGGAGAGTTTTAATAAGGAGAAAGTGTATTTTGTGCGTCCATTCAATGAGACTGGACTTTTTTTGGATTTTTATTTCAATTCGTTTTTTTGTTTTTTTTTTGAGTGTGTTAAGGTTCAAGGAGATTTCACTGAATAATAAAGTGTAATTTGAACCATAAAATTGTTTTTTTCCTTTCGATCGACAAAACTTATTGAACAACCTGGTAAAGGGGCTCTACAGAGAAAAATACACGTGATGTACTAAAAATGATTTTTTTTTCACACCCAACCCACACCCAGTGAGATATCGATATACAGTGCTTTTTTCTTTAATTGTATTTGCCTATAAAAAGCTTCTCTATAAAATGATTTCATCATTCTTTTTTTTAGTATTACTTCACTTCAGGAGTAAGCAGGACTGAATAGCTCGACACCTGGGGATCATTTGGAAATCCGGGTATGATTAAAAAATTCGAGGGAAGCCGTGAATTTATAGGGTGGAACAAAGTTCTATGGGTCATCAGTAAGTAAAAGAAATTTTAAGGACAGGTCACAGAAAATTTCGATAAATCTGTTGTACAAGACTTTCCAGTGAATTGATGCGTACCATTAGCTTAGTAAAAATAGAAGGCTCCTGTCTCTTCAATGATTTTCAGCCCTATAGTGTTCTTGGATTTGCTGTATTTTGCGCTAGAATGCACAGTAAGACGTAAGATGCACCATGAAATACTTTTTTCCTATCCTAAAAAAAGAAAGCCAACTTTGGGTTAAAATACACCGCTTCATGTCATAATTTCACTTTCCAAGTGGACTGGTACACAAGAATAAAGGCAGTGTTCACGATAAATCCTGGATGTTCGGCTTCTTACAGATTATGATAGTTTTAGAGCTTACTGTAACAGCAGCGTCAGGAAGAACTGCAGAAAGTGACGAGAAAACGCTTTTTCCGCCTAGGCAGAACCTTTTGTGTGACGTAATATTTTTGAGAATGTAAGGATTGACCGGTGTGAAGGAATGAAGTCTTCCATGTGATAACGTGATCAGCCTTTTCCAATGCTACTTATCGAAGCCAATACCTTCGCTCACCGGCTGTTTAAAGGCACAGTACACCCTCAGATAAAAATTTTGTGATGGTCATCTGTTTGTGTAGTGCATCTCTCCTGTATAACACGTGCCAACTGTGAGATACCATTTCATACAAATAAGCGAGATTAGAGCCACCACCACGGGCCCGACCCCCTTCACTCACCACCACAGGCCCGACCCCCTTCTTGACTTTCGACCTCGATATCGGCGGGATGGATGGATGAATTTCAACCGAGTCTACGTTCTTCAGTCCATTACCGGTCCCTCTTCTAACTTGCTCTCGCACAACGATTACGAATGAAAAGAAATACAAGTCTAAGACAACTCGTCCACTAATTTTCCGCCCTCAAATAACAGGCTTTCTCGAGGAGCCATAGCTCCTTTCGTGGGGGTTCTTGAACGATTTCAAAGATACTATACTGTGATGAGTTGTGATTTTCTCCAATATAAGCATAAAAACCGAAAAATAACTTTCTGTGTGTTCTGTGCCTTTAAAGGCAGTGTTCACGATGAAAAAAGTTTTCGAAATTCCACTAGGATTGGATAGTGGAGAGACACTCTGTAACGTTACCGTCGAAAGAACGCATTAAAACGAGCCAGGAAGAGCACCAAAAGAGCCCGAAGTTGCAACTTCGAGCGCATTGAAAACCCCAAAAGCGCATCACACGCCCACCGACGTGAACAAATGAATGCTCGAGATCGTGAGATGAGCGATGATTTTCAATCATTAGCCCCGTTCTTCCCTTCATTCTCAGCTTCTCTCTTTACTCAGGTCAGCTCGCATAGATCGGCTGCAAAAGGCGGAAGTTACAAGCCTCGGACAACTCGTCCACCATGTTTCCATAGCTCAATCTTTGAGGGACCATAACTTGGTTCCCACAAGGTCGTGTACGATTTCAGAGACATCATTGGAATCAGCATGGGGCCGTTTTCAAGATAGGCTGGAAAACAGAAAAACGATTTTCATCGTGAACACTGCCTTTAGAGACACAGTACACGATCAGATATAAATTTTGAGATTTTCGTGTAATTATGTAGAAGACCCTTCCTATACAACACGTGTCAAATGCGAGACCTCAAATCCTCCAAATAATCGAGATATAGGCGACCACCACGGGCCCGACCCCCTCCAGCCACCACCACAGGCTCGGCCCCTTTTCTGATTTTCGATTTCAATAGCGGCTACATGGATGGATGATTTGCAACCGAGTCGTCGTTCTTCCCTCCCTTTCCTAACCGTATCCTCATCCTGCTTTGTTCTCGTTCAGCGGTTGCGATTGAAGAGAAATGCAGGCTTGAGACAAATCGTTCACCAAATTTTCGCCCTCAAAATACAGGCATATTCAAGGAGCCATATCTCCGTTCGTAAGTGTCTTTCAGAACTACATTTGTGATCAGAGGGTGACCCTATCCAAGATAAGGATAAAACCTAGAAAAACAGTGTTCTGGGAGTCCTGTGCCTTGCAGGCTCTTTCATAGCAGGTCGCTTCGACTAATCGCTTCACTGCCAACAGTTGCAAAACCCCTCGCGGGAACAGATCTTGCACTGAGTCGCGACGGGTTCGAACAGTTAGCAGTTACAGTCACGATCGCCGAATGACTGGGGTATTTCATAGCTGGTCGAAGCGACCTGCTCGATTTTGTTAGGGCGCTTCGACTAGTCGTTTCGCGTTCATGATGGAAGCGATTCGTCAAGCCTAAGCAACTAGGCCGTAATTTCTCGTCATAACGTAGGATATTTGGCGCCAAACTGCAGAATCCACATTCAATATCGCGGCGTTGTCCGCAAATCTCCCTTCACGCGGAATTGCGTGCCCACGAGCAATTCCAAGTCGCTCGACGGTTTGGAATCGCTGGACGAAGCTATTTCAAATGGCTCTGTCAAGCAATTTCAGAACGCGGCAGTATTGTTGGTCGCTTCGACTTCAAGCCGAAGGGACCAGCTATGAGTGGGGCTTTACGTGTTCCAGCTTCTTCAGAAAGGATTTGTTAAGAAGGCCGGGTGGCCCAATGGGTTGACTGGTCCGTGCGATTTTCGCTCATTTCCCGATGATTTTTCATCGGTAGATCCCAAATCTTACGTTTCCGTGAAAAAATTAAAAATTTTCCCCTCGTGAACACTGCTTTTAAAAGCAGTGTTCACGATAATCTTCAGTTTCAAGATTAATTGCCAAATCGATTGTTTGGCCCCAGAGTAGAACTGAAATGACGAAGAAACCGAGAAAAACGCACCAGAACGGGCACGAAACCCTTTACTCTCGGTTGAACTGTTTGTTGCGACAAAGAAATTTTTTATGGACCCATCTTTGGCAATTCTCCATTTTGTGTGGCTCCGTTCTTTCCTTCGGACCTTAACTTATACTGTTTTGCCCGAAATATTCTTCCAATTTTGATTAATTTTTTATCGGTGACAACCACCGTGAACATGTTCATCCAACCAGACAAGTAGTCCATGCCAGAAAATAATACATATCACTGAAACAAGACGATTAAGTGCGTTTCTCGCCGTTTCTTGGTAATTTTGGTAACACTTGGTGGCCAACGCTTTGTTTTGAGTGAAAAACTCGGGAGCGAGAATCATCGTG
This sequence comes from Aplectana chamaeleonis, assembly GCA_029168955.1. Classification (NCBI taxonomy): domain Eukaryota; kingdom Metazoa; phylum Nematoda; class Chromadorea; order Rhabditida; family Cosmocercidae; genus Aplectana; species Aplectana chamaeleonis. Next base: position 188,823 of record JAPDOI010000898.1, read on the forward strand.
AACACGGCCTTTGAGGAGAGGTAAGTTGCTGCACGTTGACGAGCCTGCTGACAAATCGCTGCCCTTCTGTCGTCACTACACTGCGTATCATAAAGATAGGACACACCCTGAATTTGTCGGTCTGGTGTTTGTTGAGCAAGATAGATCTTTTTCGTCGGTGCTATTGTTATGGGAATGTAAAAAAACTCCCATATACCTCTCTTGGGTTACATTGAATGTTTGTGCATTTTTCTAGAATAACTTTGTTTTAAATCGCGTATCAAAAATATAGGACACCCCTGGGTTAAACCGGATTTCTCGTCCGATAAAATTGCGCGATCCCTAAGCTAATGCCCTATTGGCCTCCCTCGCACCTTTACTGCAACAAATACTCGGTTTCGTATAATTCAGACCACACTGTTCTGCCTTCGGTAGTCAATCTTGCTCCATTTCTCGGTTATTGTCTGTTGGAGCGCAGAAATCGAGAGAAATCGCTGGCCATTGGCTCAGACCCAACAAACTTGAATATCCCAGAGATCCTTCATCTTGTTGAGATCAGGACTGTAGACTAGCCACTCTGGACAAGATAGTTATTGCCGAGCAAAGAAGCTGAACTCACACCTGCTCACGTGAACTCTCTGGTTGACCGGTTAGAAACTGCAAGTTTGTCACCCGAAAACGTGAGGGAAAGTAAGTAGGTGTTACTCTAATATCCTCTGGTACTCATGGGAGAAAAAATGCGACTACTGGCAAACGCAAGCTGTAGACGTCCATGACAGGCAAATGCTCTGACGGATTATGGGTGGTCTACGTTCGGTGTTCTGAAGGCTAAATTGAACAGCACCTACCCTCGGATTGCTTTATTAGCACTTTCGACCAGCGGACCTATTGAGAAAAGACTCCTTTCCATTAGAAACCATCGCCTATACACAAATAGTCGAAGTAGCTGTTCACCTTAGCCATCGGAACTGCTGTCACAGATCTGTCAGAGCATTTGTCCGCCAAGGAAGTCTGCGGCTTGTGTTCGCCAGCAGTCGGATGATCTCCCAGTGAGTACCAGAGAATTGCAGAAGAACACCTACTTTTATTTCCCCACGTTTTCGGGCGGCATAGTTGCACTTTCTAGCCGGACAACCAGAAAGTTCACGTGAGCATGTCTGAGGTCGGCCTCTTTGCTCGGGAATGACTGTCTTGTCCAGAGGGAATAGTCTACAGTCCTGATCTCAACAAAACGAAGAATCTCTAGGATTTTTAAGTTTGTTGGGTCTGAGCCAATGGTCGGCGATTTCTTTCAGTTTCTGCGCTCCAACACGCAATAACCGAGAAATGGAGCAAGATCCACTTGCGAAGGCAGATAAGTTTAGTCAAGAGCATATGAAATTGAGCATTTGTTGCAGTAAAGGTGCAAAGAAGGCTTATCGGCCATCACATTTGGGATTGCACAATTTTCTCGGACTGGAAATACGATTAAACCCAGGGGTGTCCTAACTTTTCGATACGCGATTTTAAACAAAATTTTTTTCTAGAAAAGTGCGCAAACATTCAATCTAACCCAAAAGAGGTATACGGGGGTTATTTTACATTCCGATCACAGTAGTGCAGACGAAAAAGATCTATTTTGCTCAACAAACACGAGACCGACAAATTCAGGGGGTGTCCTATCTTTATGATACGCAGTGTATAAGAAGGGGCCCTTCCATCTTTAGAAAGATTTTCCGACCGCCGAGAGCGAAGACACTTGGGCGATCGGAGCGGCGGAAATTTGCACACAGCTTTTTTCGTGGCTTCTGGAACAACCGAGTAAATCCTATTTGGAAATCGTCAGGGAACGGGTGAAAGGAGTTAGCCCCCTAATTCCACCCGCACCGCACACGCATGAAATTACGGGATACGGCGCTTGTTCCTTAAACTGTTTACACTTACCCCACGAGTGTGTGAGGAAAACGGTTGACTTGCAGGCAATGTTCACACAAGCTTCATTTTCGAGTTCGCTGTAGAGAACAGTAGTGATGGCTTCAAGATGACGGACAGCGTCTCAATAGCAGAGCGGAATGGTCTCCCGCAGGCAATAAACGGCTTGGGTAAGTTTTCCAGGCTCAGGTTGCGTACCCTTGAGTCTAAGTTGTTGTCAACATTACCGACATGGCTCTACCACTAGCATTCTTTGACTTGCCACTATCAGCAAAGGCTCTCAAATTAAAAAAGGACTATGGTTTTGTTGGACCTTCAGTCTTGAGTGGTGATGAGAATTTCACAGTAGTGCGATTTTTACGTACTTAATGTAGGCAACGTGAACAAGTGTGACTTGTGTGTATTGTATGTAGGCTACGTTAGAAAATGTGGCTTGTATGTAATGTATGTAGCTTACGTGAGGAGGTTTGAATTGTGTATATTGTATGTAGACCACGAGGCGTTAGCTACATATACCTACATATTAACTTCACGTAGCCCACATACAATATTTGCCCTCAAAGCAAAAGTCCTAGAAAATCAACAGGAGCATAAAGGCAACAATGAAACCATTAAGATATAATGAAGATTGAACTTTGGGTAGCCAGAAAAATGTTCTCCTCCATAGATGCATTGTTATTGAAGTAAAGACTGCATGGTCGACGGGAAGCTAAGGTATATACCTGGTTTATTGGCTTACGCACGTTTTGGCGGGTCCGTCATCTTGCGCGCTTGAAAAGAGCAAATCAGAAATGTGCTTCTAGTACTAGTATGTTCTTTCAGTTAATCTTGAATTAGAGTATGTGATGTGACCGGTTAGATATAAATTGTTATTAGTAACTTAATGAATGGTAAAATAAAAACACATCGCTAGCTCCGGTTTGAACCAAAGCATCAATATCATTTTCAGCTCCAGAAGAGGAAAACGTTACGACAACGTGAGTTCGATGGACTACATGTAAAAGTAGAGAGTATTACCCGAAAGCCAAAAAAGAGAGTTTCCAAGATTCAAAAAGGAACTGAAAGAGAAAGGGTTAGAAGGAAATAACGTGAGAAGAGGACCTGAAAAGTAACAAGGAGTTGCATTAATCATGACGTCCCGAAGGCGAACATGAAACTCTAACTCACAAGGTACATATCAAGAAGCCAATGAAGGAAATGTAAACGTTGAGCGCACTTTTGTCATACCTGTTGGATTAGAGGAGCATGATTCCGAAGTTTGAGATTAACAACATTGGAACTGCAAGACGTTGAGTTTCACATTAAGTTGCAGTATCTCATCGCATCAGCGCCTCAGTGTCAATTTCCTGTTGAACTGGTGATCGCGGAACCAGCGCCCAACAACAGCGCTCAACGACCATCTCAATCGTCGATTACATTTGGAACGTTTCGGAAAATTCACACTAACGAGTGACAATACCTGCCCACAAAATGAGCAATCTGGGGCATTCCAATAATCGTAAATAGAACTCACAGGAACTACAACAACGCTCGTAGGTTTTAGTCAGAATACATGCGGCGGCGCTTTCTCGCGTTTAAGCTCTCTTTTTTGATAACTCGCTTCAAATTCAATCTTGTCGGAAGCTGAGAGCACACTAACATTTTTGGCGATGAAAGCTTTTAACAATTATTGGACCGCGTGCCCACACTGCGCACCCACGCCAAGAACTCGATTTTTTTTTTGCGTTTCACCTCGACAAAAATGGATTTTTCTAATTGTTGCTTTTATATCCAAGCTTAATACAATTTCCATAGCTGGTGTGCAGATATTAAGTGCCGTACATCTGATTTTCACATTGTCGTTCACAACAAAAACTCAGTTTAAACACTCACTGAATAGATTAGCCGTGGAGAACGCGGTCTCAAGTGTTAAAGGGTATAATGATCGTTGGGGTTGAAGTTTGAACAAAAACGTTTGAGACTTCATTCCCATATTGTTACAAAGTACACATAGCGCTGTGCAGCTGCGTACTGTATTTGCATGCTGTAGGACACACTGGAAATTTTCTCGTAAACTTTTCTGATAGAGCTTCAACACTAGCCGCGTCTCATACTCAGAAAAGTGAAAACATATTTCATGTAATATAAAAGGCCTGAATTAATATACATGTAATATAAATTGGCCAATGTATATTACTTGCAAATTATCTCGACAGATGTATGTTACATGTAATATATCGGTCCCTCCTCAGAAAAATGAAAACATATTACATGTAATATAAAAGGCAGGGTTCGCGATAAAAACGAATGTTGAGCTATCTTTATGAAAATGTAGATTTGGTCATCACAAAAGTAAACATGACTGAAAAAACCCGGAAATTTGCGGGGAAAACGCTCAAAAACAAGGTACGGGCTATAAAACGGCGAAATTCACATGGTTCCTACGCGTGCTGGTGCGGAGCGGAGGTTGGAGACAGCGAGAGAGTGGGAGGTAGACGGAGGCTGAGACGTCGCGCGCGCCGCTCGCGCCTCGAATGATGTGAATTAAGACGTTTTATAGAGGGTATATCGGCTAATTACCGGTGTCGGCCGGCCCCCTAATAAACGAGATTGTCATGAATGCTTGCTTATACGCCTTTTATTTTGCTGCTAAAGTGGTCAGTGGTCTCCAGTAATGCTCAGAAATTACGTTAGAAGCAAAATCACATTTGACAAAATAGGCTTTTACACAAATCTCGGTAATTGGGGGCGGGAGGACACCAAGCGATAATTTGTTCCTGACAGATTTTCTCCAATTTTTCGCTCACCTTCACTTTTGTGATGGCCAGATCTACCATTCCATGGGGATAACACAATAACCGATTTTATCGAGAACCCTGCCTTTAATATATGTACATGTAATATAAATAGGCCAATGTATATTACTTGCAAATTATCTCGACCGATGTATGTTACATGTAATATATTAGTCCCTCGCTCGCAGACCAAATGTCGCAAGTAATATGCTTTTGATGCTGAAAAAATAATATTTGTAACATAAGAGACGATTACAATATACCTGTGATACATCTCCGTCAATGTAAGTTACATGCGAATTATCTCTACTCAATTAAATTACATGTAGTATAAGTGTAACATAATTCAAATATCTCCAGCAACTGAGGGCCCATTCTGAACACCTTCTGCAAACCTGCACAGCATACGGGCCGCCTCATACCTTAGCCATGAGAGCACGCCCAAAGAAGTGACATTCGACAGGTTGGTCACTCGCCCCGGCCGAGCCGTTGATCTCTCGCTCCTCATAATTCGTTTTAATCGCGAGGAAGTTTAAAGGGAGCGACATGCAGTATGTTTGACGCAAAGTTAAGCCCACTGCTTCTTGAATGAAGCTGTGGGTTGCAACCTTGCTGCTTCAGTCATGAATCAGCGAGCTTTAAGTCTCTGGGATGTCCACGAGTCTCTGGGATGATTAAAGTTGCTGATTCTTACCTCCTGAAGCAGTAGCCTGGAACTTTGCAGCTCCAACCCCTAAAGCATCGAGCTTCAACTTGCAGCTCCAATTAACTTACATGAAATATAAGTGTATGTTACATGTAATATAAGTGTAGGCTACATGCGATATAAATGTAATATACTTGAATGTCTCAAGTATTTTACACTTTATATATTTTTCTAAGGACCTTGAATTATTTCTCAAATCCTAAGAAACACATCAAAATTGGGAGAATATATTTCAAAAGACGCCAAGATCGCGAGAGAAAGCGTGGCCGCATACAAACGTACGGCCAAAACCTACGAGCGAAATCGTTTGCTCTTCTTCAGTATATGAACATCATGAAACGAGAGAATAAAATTCACGGTACGAAATGTTGTCATGCTGAAATCTCCCTATCTACACTTACCGCAATGGATAAAAAGATATACATCATGCTTCTACGGGACTACTGCTTTTTTATAAACCGTATTTACTCTCTCAGAACAATGTCTTCATTTGAAGTACAACTTCAGTGGAAATATGGAAAACGAGCCATAACAGAAGTGCATATTGTGTCGGAAGTACACCCACCCAATTATTCCAAGTATTTACATAATAGAAGTACACACTCTATCGGAACTACACACACAATAGAATTACGTCCAAAAAGAAGGATGAAAATAGAAGTGCGGATTTTGGAGGCACTTCGGGTGGTAATAATCCCTCCAATTCCATAAGTTTTGAGATGATCGAAACACCCTCGAGTGTCAACCTCTCAAGATGAGTGAATTTTGAGGTGGTGCAGCATTAGATGATGGGTTTGCGTACCCATAGTGTTGCTCATTCTTATAGGAACCTATCCACGCATTTTGGGGCGAAATGTTATTACTTCCCATCTGCTGCCCACTTTCTCAAAAGTAGCAGCGAGCAAACCTCATGGGTTTGGGCAACTTCGCTTGGAACCTGGGGCCGTAATCATCATAGAAATGCCGGGTAGATCTTACTTGACTTTTACCTTACCCGGAGCCGATTACTTACTCACTGTCAAACGGCATTCACCAAACACTTACTTAACTGGGTGAGATCCCGCACAAAAAATGTGTACCGTGTGCACTCACCGAAACACTGAATATGCGTCGCCGATTTGTTCTCTTGCAGATTCACTCTTGTTTTTAGTTCAAGGAGGCTAGAGGTTTCGTAATCATTGAAAACTTTGAAGTACATCAGAGAGGACTCCTCATATTTAGAAAATAACATCATTTAACATTGCTGGCTTTTCCATTTCTTCTAGCGAGATTTTTTCAGAGGCACTCGTCGGTTTTTCCCATTTGGTGTTCCACTTTATGGTAGCATTTTTTCCAACGAGAGTGTAAGGTTGTAGCTAAAGTTTCCCACTACGCTTTTTACGTCTTTTTTGTGCAGTTTTTCAACCGAATTAGATATACCGTTCAAAAGAGTCTCTTTCTATCTAAGGCTTTTTTGAGCTCTTTTTTGAGCTGATGGGTCACGAATTTCAGATGGAAGTTTCGAAATTTTTCTTTGAGTGTTCACCGATCAGCCAACGATAAATATACCCTTTTCTGCGTAATACACAGCGAAGAAAAAGCAAAGGATGTTTCTCATATCGGATCGCGCTTACTTAATTGTAGAGAACGTTTTACCCCTTACTTATTTGGAAGAATGAAATATAGCATTTGAAATGCAGCTTTTCCTCTGTCGTACACTGCTGGAAATGTCCTTTTAAAATGTATTTCATTGCTTGCAAATTATCTATGGTCGACGGAAAAACTTTTTGTAGCACAATGTTGTGAGGTTTGAGACATCAAACTCTTGCACAGGAGAAAATTCGGAACGTCAAAATATTCAGTACTTAATTCACAAATTGAATTCAAGCGCGAAGCTCGCAAGTTATCGTGTTTCATAGGGAGCTTCAAAAAAATTATAAAACGACTGCGCATTCGAACGCTATATTACTATTATATGACTTCGGAAATTCAATACTGCCAATAAAATTGTTTTCTCAAAACCAGGCTGGGACTAAAATTTACCCGACTCCATACGTCGGGTGAAATTTAGGTTTTTTTTATCCGAAAATTCCGAGTAAGTTAGCGTGTGAATACGAGGTAAGAGCAAAATTTGATGAACTTTACTCTTACCTCGCGGGTAAATCGTTGATGATTACGGCCCCTGGTAGTATGCGCCACATCCTAGCGATGTCAGCAGAGCACGGCTAAATAATGCAGCGACAAAGGAGACGCGATTCACTGCCAGGTTCGGGGAGAAAAGATGGTGCGGAGGATGTTGATGGTCGTAATGTACAGTTACGTCCGTGGCTTGTTTCCTGAAGAAAAAAACATTTAAATCTAGACCTCGGCTGCCGGTATGGTAAGCTGCGCTCTTCTCTTGGCCTGAATCGATTAGCGCACGGCAGCGGGTGAGATTCAAATGTATTTTTCTTGAGCAAACAAGCCACGGACTTAACCATACCTATTCCATCAGCAGGAGAGGCGTTGAAAAAATCCGTTAAGTTCCAGCAATGGTATCTGACGTTTTTGGAGTTTGAGTGCGCGAGCATTCACCTTCAGAACCCCTCATACTTTTTTGCCTGTTCATGTTTGTCTTGTCTTGTCGGTTTTCTTTTGCCTCTCAATTGTTTTTCCTTTCATGTTCGTGTTTTACGTAGACCCTGGTTCATTTCAAGTAAACTCCTGTTTTGGATTATCACAGCGTGGAGCGGTGGCTTCTTCGTCAGAACCTCCTTATCACCAGTTATATCTCACCGAGGCCTACCGCTGATATGAGTCCACTTGTACTACACATTGGTTGTGTTGTGAATTATGGATGGTACTCCCGCTCCACACACGTTAGGACAGACTGGCTGCCATTACTATTGATTACATATGTATCGCCTTATATTTCCTCTATTCGAGATGCAAGTTGATATTTCAGTTGATAAACATCTATAATATATATTTCTGACCGATTGGCTATATCATATGACAATTTTTTTACCCAATAATCTACACGTTTGACTCTCGGCATCAGAATATAGCTTGAACGCTGACTTTAGCCGGCACGAGGTAGTATGATGGTTTATTGATAGACTAACGTTTCGACGGTCTCGCCCTCTTCGGAGTCTGAAAAAGGTCGAATCTATCGTCAGTCACTGGATGAGGGATCGCCGCGACGCTGCTTGGCGGGAAAAATTGCGCGATCAATAGCCACACTCCCCTAGTTTTTCCGCGCGCAATTTTTCCCGCCAAGCAGCGTCGCGGCGATCTCTCATCGAATGATGGACGATACGTGTAAAAGTACTTGGCCAAACGTAGTTTACCCTACTAAAATTCAAGACAATATCGTCAGTCACTGGATGAAGGTTCGTCGCGACGCTGCTTGGCGGGAAAAATGCGCGATCAATACCCACTCTCCCTTCGTTTTCCCGCGCGCAATCGTTAGGCATCTTTCATAGTCCTCACCGCAAGCGCGGCACGCGCGTGACGCGCGGGACGAGCGGTGGACTATGAAACTTTCCACCGCGCGGGACGAGCGGAAAGCCACTATGAAATCTCCAGCGGCACCGCCGTGGCGGTGCGGGTAAAAGTCGGGCCTCAACTGGGACTCGTACAAAAATTTCTGGCTTGCATTTGCGTATGCGGTGGCGCAGGATAGTCCCAGAATTATTTATGTTGGAGTGGACTTAAATCGAGAAGCAATTATTGATTGAAACGGTAAAACCGCCACGGCCGTTTGGGCGGCACCGCTATGGCGGTGCTGATGGACTATGAAAGTTCTTACCGCGCGTCCCACCCGTGCCGCGCGGTAAGAACTTTCATAGTCCACCGCCCCTCCCGCGCGTTACGCGCGTGCCGCGCTTGCGGTGAGGACTATGAAGATGCCTTACCGCCAAGCAGCGTCGCGGCGATCCCTCATCCAGTAAGGGCTGAGCAGAGTGCCATAAGGGCGCGGCCCGGCCTGATGGTGGGCTGCCGTATTGATAGATCGCGGCGATCTATCAATACGGCAGTACACCATCAGGCCGCGCCGCGCCCTGATGGCACTCTGCTCAGCCCCTAATGGACGATATTTCCGAGTATTTTTACACGTAGATTCGACTTTTTTTAGACTCCGAAGAGGGCGAGACCACCGAAACGTTAGTCTATGAATAAACCATCACACTACCGCGTGCCGGCTAAAGTCTACGTTCAATTTTTTCCCCTTTTTTAAAGGCAGTGTTCACGATGGAGAAAGCAATTGAGAAAACTGCAAAAATTCGTTTTGTTCCGGAACAGCTGAAGAACTGCGAAGGTTCCACGGCGACAAATGCGCTAAGATTAGAGTTATTAAGGTACAAAGATGCCAATCCGTGCACAGGTCCACAGGTCCGTCCATAGAAATTGGATTTGGCTCCTGTGCCTGGTCGAAATTCTGCGAAGTGCACAGCGACTAATAAAGTAGTTTCACAGCATATTTTTCTACACAAAATAAACGCAGAATGCTAGTGTTAACAAAATGTGAACAATGGAGAAACACCAAGTCGACGCGCAGAATTCAATTACTGATCATCAGTTTCGAGCCAGTTGATGATCCCTGATACTACAAAAGGTCACTAGTCGTGCACCAGCAACAAATCCACCGATTTCAGATTGCTATTTTTACTTAGAATGGAGATTTTTTCAGTGGTTTTTCCCTATATATCGTACTACAGCGAGCCAAAAAAAAGACTCAACTACGAAAAACTCGTGGATCATATTTCATCGTGAACACTGCCTTTGAATAAAAGAAAACTATTCTTGTTCATTGAGGACTGTTTAATCTATAATACGAGGCTTTCTGTCTGTCTTACTGAAGTGTCATTGTACGGTAAATTGTTCAAAATCCGGCAGTATTGGAAGTTGTTGGACGTAAAAATCTTTCTGTACGCTTTCTATTTTTATCACTCTTTTGTGTATTCGCAGTTGTGCTCTGTTTACCATAACGTCGAGAGGCAACTCTACATCTGTTAGGTGTATGTTATGCTGTGGTAGCGTTAAGATATGTCTACATTCAATACATTCGAGTTTTCAGGAGGCTAATGAGCAGCGTTATCTTCTTCTAGAGCTAAGATATGTCTATAAAACATTTCAGTTTTCAGAAGGCTAATGAGGAACTCATGCTTCAGCACTTCGAGTGTCTCGTTATCACACAGGCGTGCACTTTGGAGGCCAACGAGAACATGAAAAAGTGAACCTTGGGTTGAAGGTAGGATTTGTGAACTCCCTATATGCGTATATGTCGTTCTCTAATAACGTCTATAAGAGTTAAACTCAATCAAGCAAACCAAGATCTGTTGGAGGAGGACTTTGAATTGAAGCCGTTCTAGACATCTAGAGATGTAGGTGCTTGGTTCGCTCACAAGTGGGTGGAGCGATTGGAATCTAATTTAGAAGTCGCTGCAAACTCGGCCCTGTTGTTTCAACATAGCGAAAAATCTTCCTGATGAGGGTGTAAGGTCGGAGCTTGAGGCCGAAAATAGGAACTCCTTTTAAAAACTAAGTTGGCATCTAAGTATCTTCATAAAACGATACCGGGGTTTGAAGAAAGGAGACTGTTGGAGAATAGATAATATTTCGCCCTTTAGATACACATGCAGTGAAAGGTGGGTTGGATATTAGAACCAATACGAGTGTAATTCGAGAATACGGAAATAGACAAGGGGTGGCAACCCAAGGCTATCATATGCGAAGGTAACCATGTCATCTCGCTCCATGTTCTCGAGCGAATCTCGCTCAATGAACACCTAAGGAACCCGTAATCGTACAAAACCAGAATGTGAAGCAGCTAACTATAGCGTTCGTGTACTATAGGTAACCACCGTATCTCACACCTTTCTCTCTGATATTAGTACTAATTTTATTTTTTCATCTAATCAATACGTCCAGTGAACGCGTCGCTGGCTGGTATTAATATTAAAGGCAGTGGCCACGATGAAAAACGTTACCGAAAAAAACTATAGAAATCAGCTTAGATCAAAAACAGCTGAAAAACTATGAAGGTGGCGCGGTGAAAAACGGGCTAGAATTAGAGTTTCTAGGGCCCGAAGAAGCCAGTTTGTGCACACGTGCACAGCGCCGACAAAAAAGATAGCAGTCTCATGCCGAGCAGTCAAAAATCTTCGACATTCAGAGAAAGAAATAAATGCAATTTTACCTAATAAAAACAGTTGAGCAAAGCATTTCAGTCAATGTTTTTGACTAGATGTGTACATGAATTCATTGATTGAAATTCATTTTCAAGCCAGCTGATGTTCTTGATATAAGACTCAGTCCATAGCAGACGTCCTGGCGCCAAGTGACCGTAACGTGACGCTGGGGGTTTGCATCTTCAGCATTTGTTATTGATCTGACTCCTCAGCGACCACTGCAGCCGGTCAGTCGCTGACGGTGGGGGCACAGTGACCGTTACGGCTGTCACTAATATTATCGATACCATCGTTAACCACGTGCCGTCCTCGGACACGTTGAATGCGCCAGCCGGCAAGCGTCATACGCCAGCGTTTGAGCGCTGGCGCATGATGTTCCGACGCCTTGACGCTTTGCCGCTGGTCGTCTGCTATGGACGGAGCCTAAGAGGTCATCGATGCCGATGATGTTGAGTGGGCTCGTCCACCATCAAAAGACAAGAAAGTTCAGGGTTGAAATTTGGCCCAAAACAGTGGGTTTTTCGCGATTTTTCTTATAGGTCCTACCACTCAAGACCCAGAAAAGGGTTCAGAGAGAAAAAAGCGACAAGCATATTTGGTCGCGACCACTGCCTCTAACTATTGTATTTTCTTATCATCCTTCTAATCATGTTGCAATTTGGTGTTTCAGTTCATAAACAGCTGTACTATATATTTTGGCTTATTCTCTCCAAACGTGGACGATTTTTTACCTGTTGTGGGTTAAAAAATTGTTTCTGTTCATTGAGGATTGTTTGATTTACGTTAAGAGGCCTTCTTCTCTGTTTGTAAATTCTAGTGTTTGCGTTCGGTAAATTGTTCGAATACTGGCTGTATGAGGACATGTTGAACGTATAAATCTTTCTACCCGCTTTCTATTTTGATCTTTTTTTCTATGTTTGAGGTGTCTATTCCTAATGAAACCCCTTTTTATTTTTAATTCAAGACAATATTTCGTTACTATTTATTCCCTGCTACCCCTGGTGTCATATGGAGGGGGTTGGAAGGGTTTTCGTCTTTGAATTTGGTGGGCTTGCAGAACCACAGAACAGAAACTCCAGCTTGAGGTTTGAGTGGCAGTTTGGTTCCGCGAGTCATGGTAGGTCATCGTATGGGAGACATGATGGCCTGCATATGCATGCAGTTACGTCATTTGAGCTGGATAGAAATTAGGAAAAGAAATTCTGGAAAGAAAATATTTAAGTACGATAGTGGTAGGAGGACGCTGTAGCTTTTTATGACGGTGGAGAATTGATGATTTCGTCGTAAAACTTGATTTAATTCACGTTTTCTTTTGAAACCACTCAGGGGCCATTTTTTGTGGTTCTGAACCAAGTGATGTTAATACGGAATGTGAATTCCCTGATGCATGATATTCGTTATTCATGAGACCTCTGTTGACATATCTATTCGCAGTTGTGCTATGTTTACCTCCACGTCGAAAAACTACTCCACAATTCATCTACGCATTCGCGTTCAGTCCGCAAAGTGCACACTGATTGCGAAAGCATGCTGCGGCGCGGTTGCGAGTATCCTCAGACAGGAATGTGGGATCACCAGGGCGGTGGCATCACCAGGGCACTAAAGACAAAAACCGCCCGGATGATCCCACATTCCTGTACGAGAATACTCGCAAGCGCGCCGCAGCACGCTTTCGCAATCAGCGTGAACTTTTGGACTGAAAGGCATTGCGGAGCTGAACTGTACATGTATGTCGTGTTCTGGTAACAATAAAGTATGTCTGCATACAAGATATTTCACTTTTCAGGAAGCTCATGAGGAACGTTACCTTCTTATAGAGCTTAGATATGTCTATAAAACATTTCAGTTTTCAGAAGGCTTATAAGGAACTCATGCATCAGCAATTCAGGTTTCTCATTATCACACAGACATGCACTCTCCAGACTAATGAGAATACGAAAATGAACCTTGAGATGAAAATAGGATTTGTGAACTTCCTGTATGCTTATAAGTTTTTTACTAATAACGTCTAAGAGATAAACTCAATGAAGCAAACTAAGATCTGGTGGGGAGGACTTTGATTAGAAGCCATTCTAGACATAGGTTCTAGAGATGTAGGTGCTTGGTTCGCCCACAAGTGGGTGGAGCGATTGGAATCTTATTTAGATGTCGCTGCAAACTCGGTCCTGTTGTTTCAACATAGCACAAAATGTTCCTGATGAGGGTGTAAGGTCGGAGCTTGAGGCCGAAAATAGAAATTCATTCCAAAAACTACGTTGGTGTATAAGTATCAAACTCATAAAACGATACCGGGGTCTGAAGAAAGGAAAATATGGAGAGTACAAAATATTTCGCCCTGTAAATATACCTGCAGAGAAGGTTGTTTGGGGTAATGAAACCAGTACGAGTGTAATTTGAGAATACGGAAATAGACAAAGGGCGCGCAACCCAAGGGCATCAAAGTGAAGGTAACCGTATTTTCTCGCTCCATGCTCTCAAGCGAAATTATCGCTTTAGTTGATAGAAAAGGCAAAAAAGCCCTAGAAAACCCGTATTTGTAAAGAAAACACAGTGTGAAGCGGGTGTAATGGCCTTCGTACAGTATCATACATACCATACATGTCTCAAGCCTTTCTCACTAATGTTAGTGCCAATTTTATTCATTTTATACGTGCAATGGACGCACATCTGGGAACACATAAGTAGGTTAAAGGCAGTGTTCACGATAATCTTCAATTTTCAGATTATTCGCTATATTGATTAAGTGGCCCTCGGGTAGAACTAAATTGGCGTAGAATTCGGGAAAAACGCACCAGAAGTACACGAAATCCTTAAGTATCACCACGCCTCTTAAGTATCACAGGAACTGTTTGTTGTGACAAAAAAATCTTTTGTGGACTCGCTTTTTGCCATTCTCTACTCTCTATTGCTCCGTTCTTTCCTTAGGGGCCTAACTGATCCTGCTTTGTATAAAATATTCTTCTGTTGTCGATTGACCCAATTTTTCACTGGCGACAATCATCATGAACATGTTCATCCAACCGGACAACTAGTCCATGTTATAGAATAATCTCACTGAATTACGACGTTTTAATGCGTTTATCGGCGTTTCTTCATAATTTTGGTATTACTTGAAGGCCAACGCATTGTTTTATGGAAAAACTCGAGGACGAGAATTATCGTGAACACTGCCTTTAAACAGCAAATTGGATTGAGCAGTCATTATAAGAGAAAACCTATCTGTCTCTCGGTAATACCAGGTTGTTCAATAAGTTTTGTCGTTCGATAAGAGAGGGCGTTACTACTAGCCCAAAAATTTATCGTTTTGTTGGTACATCCTTCATATGAACGTATATGAAGTTTCATTTGAATCTGTCAAGGCGTTCTTTGTTTACAAGCCATTAAGTGTCGCCGTGTCACAGCAATGGAAGAAAATCCACGTGAAGGACCTCCAACAGGCGCATCAACACCAGAAATCATAGCAAAAATACAGGATATGGTTTTGGAAGATCGTCGATTGACTGAGAGAGATTTAGTAGAGGCTCTACACATCTCATTAGGCAGTGTGAGCATTATTTTAAAGGCAGTGTTCACGATAAAAAATGTGTTTCAGTTTCTCGTAGGAATGGGTAGTGGAGGGGCACACTGTAACGTTAAAGTCGAAAGAACCCATGACAACGACTTAGAAAACGCTCCAAAAGAGCCCAAAGTTGCCACTTCGAGCGCAAGGCAAACCCCAAAAGCGCAACACACGCTCACCGACGTGAACAAATGAATGCTCGAGATCGTGAGATGAACGATGATTTCATTTCATTAGGGGCTAACCCGTTCTTCCCTTCATTCTCAGCTTCTCTTTTTACTCATGTCAGCTCGCATAGGTCGGCTGCGAAAGACGGAAGTTACAAGCCTCGGACAACTCGTCCAACATGTTTCCTTAGCTCAATCTTTGAGGAACCATAGCTTCGCTCCCAGAAGGTCTTGTACGATTCCAGAGACATCACTGGAATCAGCATGAGGCTGTTTTCGAGATAGGTGAAAAAACAGAAAAACGACTTTCATTGTGAACACTGCCTTTATGTGAAATTTCGGGTTTTAGAAAGCCGTGTGCACAATGGATGCCGCATTCGCTAACAATGGAACAAAAACAAATTCGCATGCCACTTTCTCAGCAACATCTGGAGCGTTTTAAAAAGGATAAAGTGAATTTTGTGCGTCGATTCATCGCTCTGGAGGAGACTTGGGTCTATTACCATGATCCTGAATCAAAACAAGAGGTTAACGAGTGGTGTAAACCTGGTTGTTCGGCTTCGAAACGAGTTCGTGTCCGGAAATCGGCCAAGAAGGTTATGGCATCAGTTTTTCGGGATGCGAAAGGAATTTTGTTTGTGGATTACTTGCAAACTGGTAAAACAATTAATTCTGAATATTGTTGCAACCTATTGGACCAGTTGAAGGAGAAAAATCGTGAAAAAAAAACCGGTTTGCAGAAGAAAAATCCTTTTTCATCAGGACAAGGCACCGTGTCACAAGAGCATTTTGACAATGGCTGAATTCCATGAGTTAAAGTTCGAATTGTTGGATCACTCACCGTATTCACCAGATTTGGCCCCCAGGGACTTCCATTTGTTTCTAGAACTCAAAAAATTTATGCGTGGCAAGCGTTTTTCATCAAATGAAGAGGTCATACCGGTTGTTGAAGCGTATTTTGCAGACCTTCCGAATCCTTTTTTCAGGGACGGGATCCACAGATTGGAGGATCGTTTGTGCAAGTGTATTAATGTTCAGGGAAAATATACTGAATAATAAAGTGTATTTTGAACCATAAAATTGTGTTTTTCCTATCGAACGACAAAACTTATTGAACAACCTGGTAGATCACACTACGAAATCCTTAGTTTGATTATACTGGTCTAAAGTTAATTCGGTGCTATTTTCCGGAGGATAGGGGGGGGTAGTGTTTCGATAGCAGTATCAGCCTGAGTAAGCCGGCCATGATGTCCTTAGTCATGGCAAGGCTTACCAAAACAAAGCAGCAAAAGAATACCGACAATATTCGTGGCACTTATATCCGAGCTCGACTCGAAAATTGGGTTTTTTGGTCGTGAGCTGTCGAGTAGTGAAGGAACAGCGAAGAAAACAGCTCAGAATAAGCTAAACTAAGGGTTTCTAACGTTTAGGGCGTGAACGAGCTTACGGGCCCTGCAAGCTTTCGCAAGCTTGCGCGAATCGATCAGGCTGGAAATTGCGGGGTTTCTTGGCAATAAGCCATCGAAAACATCCGCGACGCCACAAGCTTGCCAGAACGGGACGGGGCGGGGTAAGTGCAGGGATCCTGGACTAACGAAATCCACTTCAACGTCGTTTTTATCGACTTCTGGCCCGTTTTCGAAGCTATTTTCGACCCTATACCCTCCAGCATCTGCCAGCGTGGTTCTTCACACTAAAAACTCGAAAACGAGAATTATCGTGGACACTGCCTTTGAAAGCAGCATACACGCTCGAAAATGGTTCAAAATGGTTTCCTGATTCTGGATGTAAATTGAGAAAGTTGCTCAATTTTGGTGTTGATCTCGTTCTTTCAGTTGGAGTTCACGATCTTCTTGGTACACTTGAAATTGAGCTAGGACGCTCATTTTTGGATAGGTGGCTGGAAATCGATAAAGGTCGCTCTGATTCGGATTTAAACTTGATACTTTAACTCTGAAGGGGACCTCGAAATCGTGGGCTTACATACTAAATTAGCTAAGGAGTGCGAAAACTGCTTGGGCACGTTACGGCTGTGGAGACCAGGATGTGTGGGAGGATCTGCGGCTAATTAAAGGCAGCATACACGCTCGTAAACATGTTTCAGATAACTGCGGAAATAGAATGGTATGGCTCAGGACACAACGCCTACGCATTTTGAAGAGTCAAAAACGACCTACAATGACGCTTCACGAGTTACCCAACAAGAGCACTCCCACCGTCGGCCTAGTTTGTGGGTGGTAGAATAGGTACAACAGGTAAACCACAAACGTCGCCGATGGTGGAAATGGCCCAGCACCCTGGTTTTGGAGGATGCAGATACAGGGGCGGGGCCAACTTCTTACTCGTGTAGCGGCATTTTGGAGCGTTTTTGACGCTTCAAAATGCGTAGGCGTTGTGTTCTGAGCCATATCATTCTATTTCCGCAGTTATCTCAATCACGTTTACGAGCGTGTATGCTGCCTTTAAAGTAAGTACTGGTTCGGGTAATCCAATTGGGACTCTCAAAGCACAAAAAACTAGTGTTGATAGTCATGCTATCGAAGCAATGAATCATGGCGATATTAATGCTGCAATTGTACTAATTTCTTTTTTTTCTTAGCATTTTTTTCCTCTGCGGAGCTGCGCCCAATGCCATGATCTTCTCAGTCACGTAGGGTTCAATCGCCTTTGCTCTCATCAGTATGGATGAGTGCGGAACAATCGTCATGCATGTCTGCAGCATGAATGAATTTCCAGGAAAGATGAGACGAAAGGCGAGGAATTTGCATAGTTAATCACAACAATTGCATCACAATTCATAGGATGCGCGACATGCGAGACATAGTACCCAAGCATGCACTAATTTGTAATTGTAATTGTTGTCGTAACTGATAATTACAGGATGAGCCTGCCTAATGTATTGTAAAAGAAAAAAAAAACAAGTGTAACGACAGTATAAAAGACACAAAATAATATTATACTAACACAAGACCATTCATCTCCCGTCATCAAGTACTGCTACATTATACGCTTAAAGGCAGTGTTCACGATAGAACATGTGTTTCAGTTTCCACTAGGAATGGGTAGTGGAGGGGCACAGCATGAAAAGGAGCTAGGAAAGGCTCCAAAAGAGCCCGAAGTTGCCTTCGAGCGCAAGGCGAACCCCAAAAGCGCAACACACGCCCACCGATGTGAACAAATGGATGCTCGAGATCGTGAGATTAGCGATGATTTCCAATCATTAGCCCCGTTCTTCCCCTCATTCTCAACTTCTCTCTTCACTCGGGTCAGCTCGCATACATCGGCCGCAAAACACGGAAGTTAAAAGCCTCGAACAACTCGTCCACCATGCTCCCTTAGCTCAATCTTTGAGGGACCATAACTCCGTTCCCAGAAGGTGTTGTGAGATTTCAGAGCCATCATTCGAATCACCAAGAGGCCGTTTTCAAGATAGGCAAGAGGACACAAAAACGATTTATATCGTGAACACTGCCTTTAATGGAGCATAGGCCAGTTGGGAGATTGCATTTTTAAATTTTTCCAATCACAGACAATTCTGTTAACAAATTTCCACACAATACTTATGAAAAACCGTGGGTGCCCTTTTGATGAGAGTTAGGAAGGAAGAAAATAAAAAAAAGTGATATTTCAGAAAGATAAGTCGCCCTCGTATGGCACGACGACATGTTTTTTTCGTCGACTTTAGCAAGTTCAACAGGCGGGCAAGCAATACCCATCCCCAGATCCGATAGCCATTGTCCCGGAATCAGCCCGGGAATGTCTCCATGTCACGCTGATCCGGGAACCTGACTGTCGGATCACGAGATAAGTGTTGTTCGGCCAGACAACTGCCCTAAGTCTGACCGGCGTTACTGCTTTTGAAAAGCGTTTCGCGTGTATAAACTGGCTAAAACGGGCACAAGCGCCCAGTCGCCTCTGTTTGCTTGGAACAGAGAGGACCACGGTGATAGCGCACCACGGGGAGCTCAATAGTCACCCACTCAGTCTTGGGCCACTCAACCGTCGGCATGACTCAAAGGCACTACAACAGTGCGGGTTTCCAGACTTGTCGAACATGAACGATTTCATTCCTGCGACCCGACCGAAGCTTCAATGGCTGCCCTCGATCCAACCTACGAGTCCACATCGTCCCGCGATCTGCCCGGAAACCTTCAGCCTACCGTCATCCGAACGCCATGCTCCCGCGATCTGCCCGGAGAGGCTTTCAGCGCTCAGCGGCCCGACCGGTGTTACTATCTGAGCACAGCGGCGGTGAAGACGTTTACAACACACGATCACCTCTCTTCACGCAACGGACAGCCAATCCTAGCCTCTCGCCCGGGCCCACTTGGGCCCATTCATCATAAATTTATTTTTTCACTACTCAAGGGATTTGAGCAGCAAGACTTTACACACGTTTATCATTTGAGAGGTGATCATATTTATCCTATGGCTCCGAACCAAATTCACGAAATTCACTACTTGTGCGGAGCAAGGGTAGAGACAGCGAGAAAAGGTGGGGAGAAAGAGACGCAGCATACGCGCGCGGACGCACGCGATGAACGAACATGAAATTCACTCAGAAAGAGAGGATAGGTAAGAAAAGATTTTCGAAAACTATCGCGGAAACTATTGAAGTATTTTCGGTCATGAAAAAAGTTTTCAGTGAATTTTTCGCAGTTTTCTCAACGTAGCTGTTATATAGGGTACTAGAGGTGTCATTATATAAGGAAAACTCGAAGACGAAATCCATCGTGATCGATGCCTCTAACTTTCCTTCTTATCGAGGCCGAATAAAAGGTGTTCCACTGCCAACCTAAAGGTGAGATTTTATTTATATCTTCCACTCTACAACTAGTCGCTTCTTTCAGGTTTTGGAGACCAAAATTGAAAAGGAGCTTTACGGAAAGCTCGTCTCAACATTTTCAAGACCCCAAGTGTAAGCAAATAATGGAATGCTCATGAACGCAGGGTTCAAAGAGAACATCAGGCGAGCAAAGTTGAAAACAGGGCGTTTGAAAACACGGAAGGGGATATATTGAAGATTTGATTGCAGAAAACTTTTGTGGAACCCATTACGTGGATAATGAAGAAAATTCCAAGACGTGCCGGGAGGAGGCTGCAAGGTTTATTGCTATCAAGGAAATTCATCGAAAATTGGACTGGAAGGAAATTTCCATAATTGCAGAATCCGTCGATTGAGCTCCATTGCTCGGCACTTCTAAACCCGGATTGTTCAGGACAAGTTCGCAGATACAATACCCGCGCTAAGTTTTGTAAAAACAGGGAGCATCTGGCAAACTTGGCAAAAAAGCGTCCGATGCATGTAACTTTTTTGAATGAAGACTTTTTTGAATTCTGAAATGCCGAAATATTCACAGATCAAATTCCTACCTAATTATGTGACTCCCTGATATCAAAACCAGTCGAAGCTCCCTGAAATCGCTTTGTTTTTTGAGGAATTAGTTTTTTCAATCGTTTTGCAAAAACGTCGCGCGCGGCGAAACTTTGAGCAGTATTTGTATAACTAATGGAAAAGCAATCTGTATGCTTTTTTCATAAATTAGGCGCAGGTGGGAGAATCTCAAGGATTAAGCTGGTTGAGTTTTTGAAATCCTTTATTAAACACGCTTGACAACTACCTGAAAAATCGGAGTTTCGTTGCGAAAACCCTGGACTCTTATTATAGATGAGGGATTTCGAAAATTCAACCAACACAAACCTTGAGATTCTTTCACCTGCACCTAATTTATGAAGAAATCATAGATTGCTTTTACATTACTGGTACAAATACTGCTCAAAGTTTCGCCGCACCTCGCCGCGCGCGACGTTTTTGAAAAATTATTGCAAAAACTATTTCCCTAAAAAACAAAGCGATTTTGGGGAGCCTCGGCTAACAAGTCACATAATTTGGTAGAAGATTGATCTGTGAATATGACGGCGTTTTCAGAATTCAAAAAAGTTGCTTCATTCAAAAAAGTTACATGCATCGGACGCTTTATTTGCCAAGTTTACCATATGCTCCCCGTTTTTGCAAGACCTAGCGCGGGTACTGTACTATTGTCTGAGATATGCTAAGTGTAGCGGCGCGGTGCCGCAATAGCCACATTTGTAGCAACGGATAGCCAAAAAGCTGCAAGTCCAACTTTGTACTCCCCACAGAGACCTAACTCCCCGTATTGTCCTGATACATTTCTGATTCGTGAATGTCAATGTGATTTGCATCTTAGTAGCTGACGAAGTAAAAACTCGTAGACAGCGGCGTGAGGCAAAATTCAGTTCAATTATTTGAAAATGATTTAGCGGTAACCGTTGTATGTATAGCTCTAGCAGACCGATCCCAGACTCACGATTGGGTTCACCCTTTGCCTAACAGACTTGAGTTTTCCAGACTAACCGACTTGAGTTTCAGGCCGCACTGCAGAAATTTGGTCAGAAAGGCGAATTACCGTACTTACAACATTTTCAAGATATTCTGAAGCAATAATCCCCAGGTGCTTCTACGGGCCTACAAAACTTACGTAAGACATATTGTTGAGTGCGGCATAGCCGTCTTCAACCCTGTTCAGAAGGGGGATATTGATCTGTTGGAAACTGTTCAAACAAATTCACCCGCAAACTGATGATGAGATGTTCTGGCCTCACCTATTCCCAAGTAGCTAGAGGTACCGAAAGAGCCAGGGTTCTAAAGATGCCTAGTCTTAGCAGAAGAAGAGAGTTAGCCGATCTCGTCATGATGCTTAAAATACTAACTAGAAAATTATCCTTAGATCCATTAAAGTTTTTTGGAACTTCAATTACAAGAAGTCGGAACGGCAAGCTTAGGCTTTATCTCTCATTAGCGAGATCACGGGTCAGATCACATTTTTTCACTTATCGTAACGTGAGAAAGTTCAACCAAGTGTTGTGCAATAACGCGGGCATTCTGAGTATGTCTTTGAATGCTTTCAAGTCTCTTCTGCGGAGTAACAGGCTGTCTTAAATGTTCTTCTATATAGCTTCTCCCTCTCACTTTTATGCTCATTGTGTTTGCTGAACCGTTTCCACCTTTTTTTCGCTGAGATAATGTTTGTGTACTTGGATTCTAACAATTAAGTATTGCGTTCGTTCATTTCCTGCTTTGTTTTTTACGCGGACTTCCCGCGTCTTTAATAAATAAATAAATAAATAGCAGTAAAATTTTTTTAAGTCCGAACCAAAAAAAGCGGTAGCGGAACTTAAGGGTTCAGAAACTCCAGAGATGCTCCAAAAAAACAGGGCCTTCTCGTGATACTCAGCCCAGTAAATGGACGGGTCTGCGGAGGTAGATCGTCGCGCGCGATCGAAACCCCGCTGGTCGGTGGGGTCTCGAACGCCGCGCCAATAGCCAAAATGATTGCGTCTCGTCCATTCACTGGAATAAAATTGATAAGGAGACAATATTGGATACGACATACATGAATGTTGCATGTTGATTTCATCCATTAATAAGAACCATTAAAGTTCGATGTGTATACATGAGACGAAGTTTACGAGATGGCCCTAAAGGGTAAGATCGTAGCTTTGCGACTGACTGCCATACGTCTCCTCTATTGACCCATAGCTCGTTCCACTTGACAGGGTTCAATGAAAACACGAATGCAATGAAAAGCATCAAATTCAGGAGACATTGGGCACACGGCGGCAAAAACTACGCGAAAACAACATCAAAGTGGGTGTACGGGCAGAGTGAAGAAGTTTTCAGGGACGTGATGAAAACAAGATATTTTTGGTGAGGAACTATATGCAAGCTTTCCACAAATACTAAACACGAGTCTTGAGCACGTTTGTCGAAATTCTAGGGTTTAGTGCACTATGATGAGGGTAAAATTCTATCTTCGAAGCTTAACTTGTTTGAGTTGAATGCATATTCAACAAACATTGAAGCCGATGATTATCCGAGTAGGTTTAGGGAAGGATTTGCTTGCGTTCTGAATCAGATAGTAATAGACGTAGAGGAGTCGGAGTGGATCGCACTGATACCGTTGGTCCCCCGTTGCGGGTTGGAGCGAATTCGGAATACATACCATATGTTATGGCTCACGTGAACCGAGTTTGCGCCAACCGTCAATAGGCTATCAAAAGGATCAGTGCGAACCGTGTCTACCTTAATCTCGCATGATTTGTCAGTTCGGCTAATTCTCTTGCGTTCTGATCCTTTATGACCAGTAGCAAACACCGGTGACTGTGCTAATCACACCTTGTGGTGACTTCGCTCACCGCCGCAGCGGGACGAAAAATAGCGCGCGGAGCAGAGACGGAATTGCTAGATTCCACTGTCATGGGGTCGTGCACGTCCAAAGGTTACGACTTCTTGAGGAAAGTGCGCTAAGAAAAGGGCAGTGGAGCGCTGCGAATCCTTTGCAAACCCACCAGTCCGCTGTCCACTTATCAAACCAAAAGCAGGTTGGCCATTCTCATTGTCTATGGGGGCAAGGAAGGTTTGCACCCGCCGGCTGGCATGCATCCAGTTCCGCTGCCAGCTGGCAGAGGAATGACAGGCGAAACGTTTGAAGGTTAAACTGATGATTCAATGATTCCTGGCAAATATTATCGTTAGATTTACGTAGAAACGTACGTAGCTGTCATGAATTCTCCTTCATAGATTTAACATGCTTTACTCCTGTGTTAGGCTCGACTTAAAGGCAGTGTTCACGATAATCTTCGATTTTGAGATTAATCGCTAAATCGATTGTTTGGCCCCCGAGTAGAACTGAAATGACGAAGAAACCGAGAAAAACGCACCAGAAGGGCACGAAATCCTCAAGTATCAACCCGCCTCTTAAGTATCAATGGAACTGTTCGTTGTAGCAATGAAATCTTTTGTGGACCCGTCTTTCGCAATTATCCATTCTGTGTAGCTCCGTTCTTTCCTTCGGGCCCTAACTAATACTGTTTTGCCCAAAATATTCTTCCATTTTCGAATAGTCCCATTTTTTACCGGTGACAACCACCGTGAACATGTTCATCCGACCAGACAACTAGTCCAGGCCATAGAATAATGTCACTGAAATAAGACGAATTAGTGCGTTTTCCGCCGTTGCTTCGAGATTTTGGTAACACTTGGTTGCCAACGCATTGTTTTGAGTGGAAAACTCGGAAACGGGAATCATCGTGAACACTGCCTTTAAATTTCCTAAAAGTTGTTGTGGCCAAACACAACCATTTTCAGATTTCTTTTTCTAATACATAGTCCCTCACTGCAAATACAATCCGATTTGCTAAGAAAGCCATCAGGGAAAATTGCTGCGAAATGCTTTCGTTCTCCAGAAAAGGTATAAAACTTACCTGATCCGCGTGCACTGGTCACAAAATTGTGTATGATTGTTCACCTGAGTGCGTTTTTTGTCTAAACTTGGTTTTCCTCCTCTAAGAACAAGGTCACTACTTTCTATGTCGACTGATAGCGAGAAGCGTGGAGTAAGCTTTGCAAGTCGTGATCTCGGTGGTAAGTGGCCACCCAATAAGAAAATCTCAGAACCGTTTTCCAAATCTAACATTCTCTTGCCTCGGTGATTTTCGCGGTAAATTCGATAATCCCATCATCCAAGGTTGAAAATTTATTAAATCTGAAGGAGAGAAACATTTGCAGGCTCCCAAAGCCCATATGTACTACTGCTAATCCGATCAAAGGTCCATTGGATATGGAGAAGTGGGAGGGAGTGTATGCATGAAAACAGAAAGAGTCTCTTACACATGTATGACCGGCATCATACTGCTAACGACGAGCGACGCGACGCAGTGTTTACTATCGATATCGACCGAAAATCGATATGCCTGTCATGAACTGTCACCGTCGCTGGTCGCGGGAAGTACGATCCCAGCCTATATGTGACCTAGTGGTCCCACTCTTCTCTCAGAGTTCGATCACCGAGCGAAGCGATGGTAAGATAAGCATGAACATCGATCGAGATCGCGTCGCACGTCGATCTGTATTCAAGATATTTGATTGCGGCGACCAGCGATCGCACTCTGAAAGAGGCGCTGTGTTGGGCATCCGTCGCGTAGATCGGTGCTGTGTTGGTTCAGACACTTCGACAAGCGAGAGTTTTGCATTCAACGCAACACTTCAGAATAACGCCAGCTCAAAGGTGCCAACCATAGAAGGCATCTAGGCGTCACCGACCTCAGGTTAGCTGCCATTTTAAAATCTACACCCTGGAGGATTGCTACTGGCCCATGAGTCCAGCGGTTCCGGTCATACCGAAAACTGCGTCTCTAGATGTATACTCATTCGTCATCAAAAAACGCCATGTTCGATTGCAAATGACAACCTATCAAAAAACACTGCCTTACTGTGGCCTAAACGGAGAGCGCAGTAACGTCGGCACGGATCGCGAAGAGACTTCGCGTTCACTGTTGAAAGTTGGCGCAAACTCGGTGCCATGTGCTATAACATAGGTGCACCGAGTTGGCGCCAACCTTCAATAATGCACGCGAAGTCTCTCCCCGATCCATGCCAATGTTAAGTGTAGTTCTCATAGCACTGATGCTGCTTGTGTGAGCATTAATGAAGTGCGATGAGGCTTCATGTGTAATATTGTCATTTCGTAAATTAATTGAATTTTAGGAGATTATAGGACTATCAAGATGTGAATACAAGGTAATGAGGTCATTAAAGAAAGCTTGTTGTTGTAGTTCCCTCCATACATATGCACACCAGTACGAGAACACTAATTGAAGTGCAGATAACCTTAATTTCAATTTCTCTGCAGAAACCTATTTCCCAACAGCTGACCACAGATCATCAGAAAAAACCATATCGTTACTGGTATTCAATCCGCCTCAATATCTTTCCGTCTCCCCTACGAAAACAGGTGCTCTACAAATATCAGCTTTTATACGGCCCATCTTACCTGAGAAATACTTCGAAGTGTGTGTTTAGGACTTTATTGAAGGAGAGAACGTGAGCATGCGCACAGTTGCTCACTGCAAGCCATAAATAAGCTCTCATGTCCTGTGCTGGACTAGAAATGCCTAAGGAGCTACAAAATGATGCAGGCAATTTCTTTCAAGGACTATATATCTAGACTGTAGTTCATTTCAAGTGAACTCCTGTTTTAGATTATCAGAGCGAGGAGCGGTGGTGTTTTCGTCGGCACCTTCTCATCACTAGGTATATTTCACCGAGGCCCACCGCTCCGCTACTTGTGGTAATCGAAATCCACAGGTCACTAAGGGTTTTTCAAAGTCGACATGCCTAGGCGACGTGCAGAAATTCAGGGTCTATATATATATATATATATATATATATATATATATATATATATATATATATATATATATATATATATATATATATATATATATATATATATATATATATATATATATATATATATATATATATATATATATATATATATATATATATATATATATATATATATATATATATATATATATATATATATATATATATATATATATATATATATATATATATATATATATATATATATATATATATATATATATATATATATATATATCCTTATACTTAAAGCAGTTATGTCCTGATGTGTGTGTGTGTGTGTGTGTATGTGTGTGCATGTGTCCTGCATATCTTAGGAATGGCCGATCAAAACTTGTATGAAATGGTACCAACATTTAGGTGGGTGCGACATTTATCGATTACCAAAAATCAGCCTGAGTCACCTCTGACGTGCCTCAGGGCAACCGAGTTTGTCCGTGGAGCGCACTTTTGGCCGTGGGTCATGATAACTTCTGCGAGTCGTCTAGCGATGCAAAAATGCAGGGCGTCATAAAAGGAGTGCAGGACCCCAGTGAGGGTGTGCAAGAAGTCAGAAAGTGTGCAGGACCCTAATCGGGTGTGCAGGACGTCATAGAAAGTGCGCAGGCCCTAAGTAGGAATGTGCAGGACCCCAGCGGAAGTGTGCAGGACGTCATAGAAAGTGTGGAGGACCCCAGTGGAGTGTGCAGGGCGTCATGGAAAGTGTGCAGGACCCCAGCGGAAGTGTGCAGGACGTCGTAGAAAGTGTGCAGGACCCCCAGTGGGAGTATGCACGACGTCATAGAAAGTGTGCAGGACCCCGGTGGAAGTGTGCAGGACATCATAGAAAATGTGCAGGTCTCCAGCGGGAGTGTGCAGGACGTCATTGAAAGTGTACAGGACCCCAAAAGGAAGTGTGCAGGGACGTCATAGAAATTGTGCAGGACCCCAGCGGGAGTGTGCAGGACATCGTAGAAAATGCGCAGGACCCCAGAGGAAGTGTGCAGGACGTCATAGAAAGTGTGCAGGACCCCGGTGGAAGTGCGCAGGACATCATAGAAAATGTGCAGGTCCCCAGCGGGAGTGTGCAGGACGTCATAGAAATTGTGCAGGACCCCAGCTGGAGTGTGCAGGACATAACAGAAAATGTGCAGGTCCTGAGTAGGAGTGCGCAGGACGTCATTGAATGTGTGCAGGACCCCAACGCGAGTGTGCAGCACGTCACAGATAGTGTGCAGGACCCAAAATGGTAGGGTGCAGGACGTCATAGAGGGTGCGCAGGTCCCCAGTGGGAGTGTGCAGGGCGTCATAGAAAATGCACAGGTCACGAGTGGGAGTGTGCAGTAGAGTATTGCCCGAATATTCGTTTATTCGAATAAAATTCGAATATTCGAATATTCGAATAATTCGAATATTCGAATATTCAAAGAAGTGGATTATTCGGGCTATTCGAATACTCGAATATTCAAAAAAGTGAAATATTCGTTTATTCGAATAATCGAATATTCAAAGAAGTGGAATATTCGGTTTATTCGAATATTCGAATATTCAGCATGAATACTTTGAATATTCGACAAGGTCGCAAACCATATTACACTGATTTTACATTTCAAACATCTTAGAGTAATGAGTCGTAATTTCTAGCAATTCTTCAGCATCTCATAAATATATCGTTATAGCAAGTATGTACACTACTGTACAGTATCTGCCGCTGGGGTTTCGGCTACGCCGGCATTTTGAGTTTAAGGCAAATGAACCGAAATCCGTTAGCACTATGTGAGATTGAGCACAGAAGTTCTCAGGCCTGTTTCTCGTTCCTAGAATCGTCTTCCCTTGCAAAGTACTGTGCTCATCTGGGTCCAATTCCGGTCCGCAATTGCGTCTCGACACGCTTTGCGGCCGCGCGCTGAGTCGGAAGAGTTTCCAGCGCCGCAGCTGCCAGTATGTTGACTCTAGGTGGATTTTAGAGACTGGAAACTAAACAAAATTGAAGAAAACTGTATAAAAAAGCCATATCGTGTCGGCTTTGGGTTGGAAACTCGATTGACTCGAGCGCGTGCGTCCGCAAAGCATGTCGAGACGCAATTGCGGACCGGAATTTGACGTAGATAAGCACAGTACAGCGGCTGCTGCTGGCGTCCGGCTGAACAGGCCCATAAGCTGGTTACGGCGACAACACTCAAAGAAATTACAAAGCATTCCAAACATGCAAACAGTGTTAACCTCCTTTTCTGTTCAGTGACACACCAGCCCTTCTTTAGTTTTATGAGCTCCTGAAGTGGTAGTTCATTTATATTCATTTCTGTCATGATAAGGACAACCGCTGTTTGAGATTTAGTAAGCGCCCCCATGACAAACCGACACCCTGCTACTGCTACTTCTATTGCCTAATGAAGCAGATGTGCGGTTCAAGAACGTTACCGTGGCGAAACACGTCCATGGAAACGTAGCCACTGCCGCGTGGAGGCAATTTACAGTTATAACTCGTAGCCAAGGGAGGCAAATTTGTCCATGAAACAGCTATTTTTCCTCCCATAGCGTCGTGGGAACATTCTTGGAAAGCACCCCAGAATGATGTGTGTTTCCTAGATGCAGATTTTGATTAACTCTCATTTCCATGATATATAAACCCGATTTAGATAAGTTAGTGCGAGCAAACAACTAAGCAGTTGAAATAAGTTTTTAAGGGGGAGGAAACGTGAAGAAAGAGGGTTCACACGCTCTTTGATGAACGCACAAAATGATTTGGTGTCCTGCGCTCACCCACTTCGGTTCCACACACTTTCAACGGCGTTGTGC
Source organism: Aplectana chamaeleonis (assembly GCA_029168955.1). Classification (NCBI taxonomy): domain Eukaryota; kingdom Metazoa; phylum Nematoda; class Chromadorea; order Rhabditida; family Cosmocercidae; genus Aplectana; species Aplectana chamaeleonis. The sequence continues at coordinate 218,100 of JAPDOI010000898.1, forward strand.
GCACTCCGACTTGGGTCCCTCACATTTCATACGGCGCTCGGCCCACGTGGGTCCCGCACACTTTCAACGGCGTCCCGCGCGACTCCACTTGGTTCCAGCACACTTTCTGGGGCGTCCTGCGCACTCCCACTTGGGTGACGCACATACTCTAGCGCTTCCGGCACACTCTCGCTTGGGTCCCGCACGCTTTCTATGGCGTCTGGCGCACTCCCACTAGGGTCTTGCACACTTTCTATGGCGTTTGGCGCACTCCCACTTGGGTCTTGAACACTTTCTACGGCGTCCGCCGCACGCCCACTTGGGTCCCTCACACTTTCTATGGCCTCTGGCGCACTCCCACTTAGGTCCGGCACACTATCTTCGCGATGCGTACTGCAGAAGCGGTTGTCCGCTAGTGCGAACCGGATTTTGCTTAGATAAGGACAGTAGGTTGCTCCAGCAAACGATTTATAGAGCACATACTTGGGCGAATTGATAGCCGCCAGTTGGTTTGATGTTTAAAAAACCTTATCGCGTCCGAGGTCAAGAGTACTAAGGCTTCTGTAAACATTTTGTTTCGATTCTGAGTACACTTAGCAAACTCGAAATTTTTTTCACATCCACATTTCGAATGACAAAATTCAACTTCTTTGAAACTCGGACTTCCGAACATATTCAGGGTCTCAGTTTTTGGTTTCCCGAGCTTTGTCGATTTTTTCTGAGGAGAATGATGTTCGAAAGGTCGAGCGGAGTCTGCACGAAACACACTTGTAAGACGATTAGCAGCACCAAGCTGCGTGCGAGGTCCGGATTTCTCAAACTCAACTAAAGCGTTAATATACGGGGTGCTTCGAAAATGCTGACAGTAGCTCACTTCCATCAGCGCTCAGGTTAGGCTTCAGACATGTGGAGAATGCGTTGAAATTGGTACGCAAGCCGACCTCATTTCAAGCTCACTTCTGCAATTTCTTCCAAGCAGCAAAAAAAATAGTTCACAGTATCTCTTCAAAATTTATAAGATACTGTGAACTGAACTACCGAGTTCTGGTACGCTTAGCTAAACGGTTATTGATCAACAGCGATGAGATCGGAAAGCTGATCTCAGCCCTGGACAATTCATGACTTGTTCACAGGAAAATCGTTCCTTTGAAGAAATTCATCGAAAAGAACCGGAGATTTTGGGTCAAGAGTGGGTATTTGATGCTGTTGACATCTACCCCGACGGTTCGATACAAGATATGACAAAATCGATCATCCACCCTCGTCATCAAGAATTCTGTAACGAAGAAACGACGTCTTCTACGGGTTTGAATGCTGGATTGAATGAGATAGTACGCGATAGCGTGTTGCTGGAATATTCGTTTATTCGAATATATTCGAAAAATATTCGAATATTCGAATAATTCGAATATTCGAATATTCAAAGAAGTGGATTATTCGTTTTATTCGAATAATCGAATATTCAAAGAAGTGGAATATTCGTTTATTCGAATAATCGAATATTCAAAGAAGTGGATTATTCGAATTATTCGTTTATTCGAATATTCAAGAAAAATTATTCGTTCCAACACTCTAGTGTGCAGGTCATCAAAAGTTAGCAGGACCGCAGTGGGAGTGTGCAGGACGTTACCAAGAGTGAAGAATTTGAAAAAAGGTTTTTTTAAATTTTTTGATGCTAAATCTTAACCTTTTGTGGAGAAGAAAACAGATTACAAAACATGAATTTTGAGAAGCGTGCGACGCGTTTCGAGATTGACGCAAAACTCCTGAGACATTTTCTTGCCAGTTTTAGGAAACAAGCAGCAGGTCCACTTCCGCACCTTCTCTGTTCGCCACTCATTGCAACCGCTCAGTCATTTCGATTCCCTAACTTCCAAAAACCAGTTTTTTATATGTTGCAAGTCTGAGCTTATCAAAATCTGCACCACAAAATATAAACAACTACCTACTAATTTCATTCATTGAGAACAAGGGCATGACGTTGGTGAACTAGGGAAACATCATATAAAATGAGAATGCGTTTGTCCTTATCATGATAGAGACGGTAAGGCGAGATTAATAGCTTGTGAACTCTACAAATTGGAAGAAAGGGCAGTGGGTAGCGACGTACTCTGCCAATTCGAGACTTGATGCTTCGGCGAAAGCGGCCTTTATCACGCTTTGTTATCATAAGGCATCAAATTCACCTCTAGCGCCGTCATGAAAGCTTATCCGCGCAAAGGGTGAATTTGCTGAGCGGTTGGATATCAGTCAGCGCAAAGCGTGAAAATACCGCCTGCGCTAACATGTTAATGCATATCAGTTGTTGAGCGGCTGGATACCACTCAGCGCAAAGGGTGAAATGACCGCCGTTGCTGGCATCTCAGAAATTTCTAAACAAATGAAAACATCCCAGCGAAAACATGATAAAACGAATAATCACGTCTCAATGTGATCACGTCTCAATGTGTTTACTATGAGCACCGCCGGTATAAAAGCAGCCTCATCCCACCAGAGTCCTCATTCGGCATTCTGCTGCCGGCCCTGAAAGGTGACTTCGGGTCACTCTCCGGAGGCCAGCATAATTTTGGTTGCTGGGAGGATACAGTGGGTATCCTCACGACGGGGACGAGTTACACCGGGGACGGCAGAGGGTGGCCCCTCACCGCAGACCCCGGTGAAGATTACGCCCATGTTGCGGTCAAGGGGGGGCTTCCTTGCTGTGGACCTTCGAATTCGTGAAATTTTCGGGGTAAATTCACCCATTTTTCGAGGTTAATTCACCTCATTTTCGGGGTAAATTGGACCCTCTCTCGCTGCCAGTTCGCACCATTTTCACGGGAAATTCACCACATTCTCACCTCTCCTAGCGGCAAATTCACCCATACAGTGAATTTAGCGCGGCAAATTAAGACTTCATGCCGACTTGTACATGAGCATCAAGTCTCTTTTGCTGCGGCATCAAGTCTCGAATTGGCAGAGTAAGGGAAGGAAGTGCAGAAGGGGTTGTGAATTTTATGCCGGTAGCAACCGACGATTTACTGCTGGCTTCTTATGTTTTGCTTTTTGATCCCACATTGTGATACCCCCACGGCCTGCTGTAAATGTGCGGCACCCTGCTCTGCTCAGGAGAGTCCATACCTACGTACAGCAACTTTCGGTTAGACGGAAGTCAGTCACCACCGTTCTAACTAACTAATCCGTCTCAGGTAGTTGGCTCACGCAAAAGTTTCTGTGAGCGAAAACTTCAAGCTAAGTCTCATAGTGTATATATATATATATATATATATATATATATATATATATATATATATAAATATATATATATAAATATATATATTTAAATATATGTATATATATATATATATATATATATATATATATATATATATATATATATATATATATATATATATATATATATATATATATACATAATTTATAAGCATACAAAGCGACGGTTAGGCCGAGATCATGACAGAGACAATGTATACCACTGTCGTACTGACAACGTATTTATAGCTAATGGCGGCTATAAAAAAGCAAATCAAGGAGCATATGGCTACCGTAATCGTGGTATTGTGAAGCATGGACCAGGCGGCTGGCCGTGTGGTGTTGGCAGCATCACAGGCCAATAAGGTTTCGATCGCGCACGGTGATCTACCGTCGCAGCCCCGTCCATTCATCAGACTATAATTATTACGTGAACTATTCAATTGATTTGAAATCCTTGAAAGGCATAGTTCAATCTCAAAATCATTTCCCACTTTATTCGCTTGTCTAGAGTGAATTCGAGGCTGATCACAATGGTGTCCCCAAAATCGCTCAGAACCCACTACGAACGGAGTTATGGCCCCTCAAATATTTTGAATTCGTACGATGAGAAATTTGTGGACGAGTTGTCTCGGGCCTATCTTTCCTCCTCGTTCGTAGCCATGGCGCCGGAGCAGACCAGATTATAATGCTAGACCGAGCGCTAAAGGAAGAACGTAGGTTATGATCAAAGTCTAGGCCCATCTCGTCCTTATTGAGTCTGGAAACTCCGAGGTGGGCAGAGCTAATCGGTGCTGATTTGAGGCTCTGAGAGTTTTGACCGCGAAATGCGTTTGCCGCGTAATAGCCTCGAAATAGCAGCCAAATAATGCTCGCCGCGGAATAGCCGAGAAATAGCCGCTAAATAATGCTCGCCGCAAAATAGCCGCCAAATAATTCTCGCCGCGAAATAGCCGAGAAATAATGCTCTCCAGGTAGATATACGGAGCATTTCAGAGGCATGATTCAGATGGCAGCACCTCCGTCGAATCAATTACCCAAGTTTGAGGTACTAGGACCTCGTTCAGCCTCTGGAGGCCCCGCCCAACCGCTGGCGGCCCCAGATGGTGCCTCGGCGAGCCGGCGACGGTTGAATCTTCGTCAATTTTGTTTACTTTTAAATATTGCTTGGTTATATCTCGGCTACTTGTTGTGCGTTCCGTGAGAAGCCGAGAAATAGCCGCTGAATAGCCGGGAAATAGCCCACCAGGAGCCGCTGCGGAGCCTGGTGGGCTATTTCGCGGCTAGCTCTCGGTTAAAACTCTCAGAGGGAGAGAGGCAGAGTGAATGGGTGCGCGGTTTTTCTCGCTTATTCCGTTTATTTTAGATTTCGCGTTTGACAGAGTTGCTACACACAGCGTCCGTATTCCACAATATCAAATTTCACCCACGAGCTTGTGTTCGGGAAGAAAAAGGTGCTAGTTTTTTTTAGGCTAAAACGTAAGCTTTTGGTCCCTCTAAGAAGATAAGGAACGGAAGTACGACGAAAAACGGCCGGTAAGTGGGTCAAAACCTTGTGGGCCAGCCAACCCATTGGGCCACTCCGCCCACGTTTAATAACAGTTTCCCTGAATTCGTGGTTAAATGAGCGATGGGTTCCGATCAAAAGCCCCCTTATTAACTTCATTCTCAACGTATCTCTTTACTCAGGTCAGCTCGCACACATCGGCTGCAAGAAACGGGAGGTACAAGCCTCGGACAACTCGTCCACAATGCTTCCCTAACTGAATTTTGAGGGGCCATAACTCCGTTTCCAGGGGGTCTTGTACGATTCAAGGGACATCATTGAAATCAGCATGGGACCGTTTTCAAGATAGGTGGGAAAACAGAAGAACGAATTTCATCGTAAACACTGCCTTTAAGGCATCGTTCGCGCTGGAAACCAATTTCAGGCTCAATTCTATACATGGGTCCGATAGACCACACCGCTAAAGTTCGGCGCGTCAAAAACGTAGGGTTATGAGGTTGGAGGAGTTTAAGATGAGGATCCGCCACCAGTTCCCACCAGTCCTCTACCACTTTTTCATAGAATGTTGATGCTACCGCTAAACAACACAAAAAACAGTTACGGCACAAACCCCACATGCAGAAAAGTTCTGAAAATATAAGTGTCGAGGTCTAAGAATGCAGAAAATTACAAAAACGACTTTGGCGCGAAATTTAAATTCAATTTCATAGTGTGTCATGACCTGTTTTCCTATCCAAATGAATGTTTTCCGTGGGCCCTTGCTACAGTTCTTTCATTATAGAGGCCAAACTACACAAAAAAGATGTGAAAATATTATACTGTTCTCTGCTTGTACGACGCTTTTAAAGACACAGTCCAAGCTCGTGGCTAAAATTTGATATCTGGTCCAGCAGCTGTGTGTAGCGACCCAGCCGAACGCGGAATCTTAATTGTTCAGAATAAGTGATGAAGCTTTCACTACACATTCCCATCGCCCCCGAAACTGCACCCACTCACTTCACCTACATACGTCAGGGTTTTTGGGCTTCAAGGCAGTGCTCACGATGAAAAGCCGCATGATAGTTTCCGATGTTTTTGAGTAGGCAAGTCCATTTGGTAGGGAAAGATTCCTAGGAACACCCAAATAAGGAAGAAAAACTGTTTCAAAGGATCTCTGAAAAAAAACTTTTATCTTGCCTGTTTGTGTGTTTCGGTTGACCGTGGACAAGGAACGCATCAATCCTGACCTCGGGTAAACGGTTCCGCGCTTCAAAACTTTGAGCGAAGTGGTTCTGTTTTCCGTTTCCTGTACCGAAATTTCTTTCAAAAATGAAAGGGGTCAATGTACATGCCGTGATGTTAGAATCTTTCGCGATGAAGAAGATTCGAAAATTCGGCGTGCGTTCTTTCGGTAAAACGAACGCAGGACAACTGTTCTAGGACGTGGGTGGGGTGGCCGAATGGGTTGGCTGGCCCACGAGATTTTCACCCACTTTCCGACCGCTCTTCGCCGCACTTCATTTTTTACTCTTCTTAGAGGGACCCAAAGCTTAAAGGCAGTGTCCACGATAAAAACCATATCTGTTTTTTTTTTCGGTGGAGATCGGCAGCTACGGGGCCTAGCGCAACCCTAGCGTTGAAAAAACTAAGAAAAATGAGCTCGGAACGGCCTCCTTCGGGCCCAAAGTTGGACACCCGTCAGCTCGTCGCACCCAGATGCACTTTCCACGCCCACCGACGTGAACAAATGAATGCTCGAGATTGTGAGATGAACGATGGTTTCCGATCAATAGCCATGTTCTTTCCTTTATTTCCAACTTCTCTCTTTACTCAGGTCAGCTCGCATAGATCGGCTGCAAAAGACGGAAGTTATAAGCCTCGGACAACTCGTCCACCATGTTTCCTTAGCTCAATCTTTGAGGGACCATAACTCCGTTCCCAGAAGGTCTTGTACGATTCCAAATACATCATTGGAATCAGCATGGGACCGTCTTCAAGATAGGCGGAAAAGCTGAAAAACGATGCTTATCGTGAACACTGCCTTTAAGTTTTAGCCAAAAAATGGGCATTTTTTTTCTTCGTGAACACTGCCTTTAATAGGGGCCAGTCCCGTATGGATTTTGATCAAAATCCTCTTTCCTCCATTTGTTATCGGTCTAGCCTTTAAAGTGTAGTCTGATCCGATGCGATCGCTGCGAACGACGAGGACAGTCTCGTTCGGACAGACTTTACTTGTAGTTGTCTGGACCACTTCTGTGACGAAAAAAATAGCTTGTCCTAGACGGCATAGATGGTTTTAAACTTCACTGGGGCGATTTCCTGTAGCACCTTTGCCTTTTTTGCAACCTTAGAAGCAAAGCTGGAGGAGTCTTAGTGAAACAAAACTAACATCACGATTAGCGATGTTCAGAACAAGGTCAAAGTCGGAGTTTTTCGGTTCTAATCCTTTTCAACACTTCGACTAAATAGATGAGGATATTTGATCAGCGAATGAGGAAGTGAGGATACATTTGCAAGATGTCAATAACGTAATGAGGTTGGTCGAATAAGGAAGCTAACTTTGAGACTCATCATTACGCCTGAGGCTATCACAGCAAGCTAAAGTGCAGCGAATGTCCTCCTCATACAAACATATATTTGAATTTCCAATATTTCGAAGATATCTTCATGAGACTTATGCAGAGTAACATATTGGCTGAGCCTTTCGTTGTCAAACTCAACGTGAAAATCATTTTATTAGGTAACATGTGAGGTGCAGCCAAAGGCTGTCAAAAGGTGACGCGCGCGTGGGAGAGACGAGAATTCGGACATAAGTGTCTGAGGCAGCCCACGTCATTACTTCTGAAAAACGAGGGAATCCGTGGAACTAGCTCTCAATGAAAATTGAAATCTGAGATGAAATCTGATTATACTTGGATTTTCTGGAAATGTGGCTCGAACTCTAGAAAAAACACAAAAAAAGTGAAGGCCTTATACACTACAAGGGTGACTATATCTGGGGGAAAATTTTCCGAGAAGAATGCTGGAAATCAGGGTGACACATCGGGGTGTATCAGTTCTCAGATCTTTGTGGGGAAGTTCCCGAGGAGAATAGACCTGATTTGGTCGTTATCACTAGGTCAAGGGAAGAGGAGCAAGACATCCCCCGGAAGAGGACGTCTCGCCCCTCTCCCCTCCAATTATACACAACGAATGACGTTCGAAGCAGTCGATTGCCGGAGGAAAACAAGGGGAGTTCGCATCACGGTTGTTCCCTTGACCTCCTCCCCACCCCCGATCATGATGAACGAGAAAACAAAGCCGCAGTGTGTACGGTGATGCAAACGGGCTAGCCTCGAGGTGGTCTCGCACTTCGTAAGTTGAGGGGGCAGATTTGCCACGCGAGACTGTGCAACTACCCCTGTCCGGATTCCAGGGGAGATATGCTTCCCTGTGACTTACGTCAGAGGTGAATATTTTTGGCCCTATTCCAGTTTACCAAGAACAGGAAACTGTTGAACAAAGCGAGTTTTGGCAAGCTAATTCTTGATCAATCAATGAACAATGGGTGCTGGGTTGCGACAGCATGGGGAAGACCGGCGATCGGGAGAACAAGGGAAGATCTGCTGGCCGGAGGTCCCCTCCGCCTCCCCTCGATTCAGGGGAAGTTCTTCAGTTGTTTTGAAGGGATATCCGTTGTCGTTTTCGGGAACATCCCCACGAATGTCTGAGTTAGACAACTAATCGAACAAAGGCTAACTTCAACCGAGCTAATAGATGAGCTATGTATATGTATCATGGTGGAGTGAGCTGCAAGGGTCATACCGCTCCTTATGTGACTTTCGATCATGCAGGCGTACTCGAGCAAACTACGACTAGCTTATTCCGGCCAGAACCGGGGAATTTTTCAGCTTAATGCATTGCACACGAGCCGATTAAGACGGTCGCAGCTGGATCATCCAGAGAGTTGTATGGCGCGATGTTCAATGTGATGCGTCAGTCGCGCTGCATTGCTAACAGTCGCGCCGCGTCGCAATTGAATTCTGAAACCCTTTAAAGGTACAGGACAACCGGAAAGCAAATTTTAGGTTTCATCATTTTCTTGGAGAGGGTCGTACTCTGATCACAATGATATTTTTGAATTCGTCCAAGACCCCCTACGACCGAAGACATGGCTCCTTGAAAATGGCTGTATTTTGAAGACGAAAATTTGGGTGGACGAGTTGTCTCAGGCCTGTATTTCTCTTGATTCGCAGTCGCGGCAAAACACGATGAGGAGGTAGATCGGAAAGGCAGTAAAGAACGACGACTCGATTGAAAATCAACCATCCATCTAGCCGTTATTGAGATCGAAAATCAGGAAGGGGTTGGGCCCGTGGTGGTCGCTTATATCTCTCTTATTTGGAGGAATGGAGATTTCGCATTTAGTACGTGTAATACAGGAGGGGTCTTCTACGCAATTACACAAAAATCTCAAAATTCATATCTGAGGGTGTACTGTGCCTCAAAATTGATATAAATTTTCTGGAATTAATCGATGGTCTGAAGCTGTTAGTATTCAGAAATAACTGAAAAAACGGGAAAAAAATTGATCGAAATTAAGACATAACGGTTCTTTCTGTATTTATTTATTTATTTAATTTTATTTATTATACGTCGTTGCCGACGCGCTCAACAACATCGAAAGCATTGGATAGAAACTTGGAAAAAACCAAATGCAACTAAAAACAATCAAAAACTCAGCGCAAAGATTCAACAGCGGACGTAAGACCATTGCTTCAATCAGAAAAATTTTAGGAGGGCGACCCTAGTTAAAGTTTGGACTCGCTAATGGTTGAGAGGGGGCAGTAAGAAAGAATTTATATAGTGCCAGAAAAATTCGTCCAGAAGTGGACGAGTTATATCGCATTGGCCGAAAAGCGAAGCTAACGACAAAGTGTTCGGGATAACGAAGCTAATGCATTCGTACGGCCCTTACTGGAACGCCTACGCCGTTAGAAGCTTTGGAGAAGAGCCAAAACGACCGTAATCGAGCACTAATTATTTGCATCGAAGAGCGGAGCCCATATTGAAGGGCGGAGATAGGATGATTTGGTCACTTAATACGGCTCGAATACGGTCATTTTAAGTTGTTTTCAACGCTTGCAACTTCTTGAGCGTTCTTCTAGGGTCCGTACGACCCCACCAACGTGGTTATCTCTAAAACTTTTGCAAGCGCGTATGCTGCCTTGAAGGGGTCTACAGAGTTGCAATGACCGGCGAGTGGTCGCCGAGCGTCAACATTGACGCGGTGACAAAAACGTTTTTAAACATTATTGCCACTGACCGCGAGCAGCGTCGGCTGCCGCTCGCTGTCACTGACGCGGGGCCTTCGCGGCTTCAAAACACTCTGTGGTGCCCCCCTCGTCGCTCATCACGCTGCGTCGGTCGTCCCAGTCGTCGAACGTAATCGACACTGCATCATCTACCGCTGCTTGCCGCTTCGAGTAACGCCGGGACTTGAACTCTGGAGTGGCATGCATGAATGCGGCAGCTAGGGTATGAAGGCGCGGCGACACGCGCACGCATCGCGACTTGAAATAAAATCGTTACGCGTGCGGCGTACCGCTTTCTGACCCTCGCTGTCGCATTCATGCATGCAATCCCTGTAGAAGGTCCGATCAGACTCCCGCTACTGGAAGGAGCGAGAGCATGTTATGGAGGAAAATCGAATGAGCGGCTCCTCACGATCGATACTTCTCCATTGCACGCTGCCGCACCTTCCAGCGGCGAGACTCTAATCGGGCCATCAGGGGTCGGGCTGCGTCGAATTGACACGGCGACGTGCGTTCCTCGCAGAATCAGGCAAAATACAACCTGGAGAAGCTCTGGCATAGGACAAAGCCGATTGTAAAGAAAGGTTTCTCTTGCAAAAGAAACATCTATAATCTTTCGTATCATAAGAACGCTAACGAAAGCAGATGAAGTCTTTGAGAAAATTTTCTCTAGCGAAAAATTATTTTGAAAAAAATATTTTTTCACAACTCAGCCTACTTTAAACAACGCCCAGGACCTTGGAAAAGCTTTCAGCGATGAATCAGAGCAACGAAAAATAAGAATGTATATGAAATAACAGCAAAAAAGCATATGATGTTGCGGCGGATGGCACGCTGCCGCCGCGCCGCCTGCTCTCCCCGGGCGGCGCGGCAGCATTCGGGCGGCGGCCGCGTGCGGAGCCGTAGGAAGATTTCGAGCTGAAAACTCTGAACGTCTTGCGACGCGAGGCGGTGGCGCTTGATCGATATGCGAGTATTGCATCTCATCGCGGCGCGCCACGGAGGAAGTATAAACGATCGCTTACGCATCCTGCCAATGTTGTGTTCTCCCATCACACATTTTTTGCAATACCTTTCCTTTACTCACATCCTTGTGTTACTTCATTATGGTTTTTTCTATTTACGTAGCTTTTCGAAATTTCAACGAAATCGGGTTATATCTAGGGCCGCGAAGTATGACAGCCAGACGTCTCGAGTGTAGTGAATGCCATCGAAGAACACACAAACTGTCTTTCAATCAAATTATCCTAAAAAACCTATGCTTGAGTGCCTGAAGTAGTCCACAAGCACCAACGGGAAAAACAATTTCTCGGCTGACTGCTCGCCCAACTTGGGTAAACATGCTGCCACGAATGAAGGTCTCTTTGAACTAGGGAATTTCCGGACCATTAGTGCTAGATATGGTTCTAGATATTGGAAAACGAAGAATTTTGGGCTTTGAAATTCCCCTGTGCACAAATCATTTGATCAAAAACGACAAAAAGAGGACTTCTTGGATTTCATGAAATTGCACCTTTTTAGTCCAAATTTAGCCGAATCGGGTTCTTTATGGCTCTGAAAACGAATATGAGATATACAATACCCACCCCAAGTTTTGGTAAAAAGGCGAAAAAGACGCAGAAAATCGCTTTTTCCGTCTTTCGGTTAGAACTCGCTTCAAGGTTGACGTTATTCAAACTTGAAGACATCTTTGGAACCAGCATTGATCATTCTTTCCTTTCGATCTAAACATGGCTTACTGTCAAACAAGGCATATAGGGTTGACACAATCAATCGAGTGAGAATTGGGACATTGTGAAATGCTGAAATGCGTGACTGTGTCCCCTCTAGTCCATTCAACTTAATTTGATTTGGGGTTTTTTATTTAACAAGTTTTGTTTCTTTTAGATTTTTTTAAAATTTCATTCCATTTCAGCTCTGTGTATTATTTATTGGCTATTCATTTCCTTAATTGTTTGAATTTTTCGATGTTGTTTGTAACATTCTTTTATATTTACTCCATTTTTATACGAACTTTCGCTATAATTTGAATATTTATACAATTCAATTTCATTCATATTATTCTTGCTTTATTCAGAAAATGGTACTCAGAAATCTGCGCGAATCAACCAGGCTCGACGCGGCAGAGTTGCTTGGCAATTTGCCATCGAAACGTGTGCGGCGCCACAATCTCGTCCGAATGGTGGGGGCGGACCGGGATATGAAGGCGCACCGGGATAACTTTTAAAGCCGTTCTTATCGATTTCTCACCCGTTTTCGCTGCTTTTTTCGACCCCGTAACTCCTCTAGCATCTGCCAACTTAGTGTTTCACACTGGAACCTCGAGAACCAGATTCATCGTGAACACTGCCTTTAAAGGCAGTGTTCACGATGATTTTCGTCCCCGAGTTTTTCCCATAAAACAATGCGTTGGCCTCCAAGTGTTACCAAAATTACGAAGAAACGGCGAGGAACGCACTGAATCCTCTTATTTCAGAGATATTATTTTCTGGCCTGATCTAGTTGTCCGGTTGGAAGAACATGTTCACGGTGGTTGTCACCGGTGAAAAATGGGGCTCATCAAAATGCAAGAATATTTTAGGCAAAACAGTATTAGATAGGGTCCGAAGGGAAGAACGGAGCAACACAAAGTAGAGAATTGCAAAAGACGGGTCCTCAAACGATTTCATTGTCACAACAAACAGTTCCACTGAGAGTAAAGAGGTGGGGTGTGAGTAAAGGATTTCGTGCCCTTCTGGTGCATTTTTCTAGGTTTCTTCGTCATTTCGGTTGTAATCCGAGGCCAAACAATCGATTTAGCGATTAATCTTAGAATTAAAGTTTATCGTGAACACTGCCCTTAAGAGAGTACTGTTAGGGGTCTTTCCCCGCAACAGCACAGATAACACAAAGAGTTCTTCTCACATTCCGATAAATCTGTACTTTTTCAGATGAAAAAAAAATCGGAAAAAAACCAAAAAAGTATATATACAGACTCTATTCCTTGCTTGTACTTAATGATTCATATCCTCATTTTACGAGGAGTCGTCAAGTGGTTGAGCAACACCTCTCGTTCAAAGGCAGCATACACGCTTGTAAACGTGATTGGGATAACCATGGAAATAGACTGGTATGGCTCAGAACACAACGCCTACCCATTTTGAAGCGTCAAAAACGACCCACAATGCCGTTACAGGAGTAGCAAGTTTGGCTCCGCCCGTATTTTCCCGCCCCCTGTAATTGGCCTTTTCCTGCAACGCAAAGCTGCTGATTCATCCTTCGCCGTCAGAGACGCGTGTGGTTTACTTCTTAGGCAATCCACCAACAGTACCGACGGTGAAGACGACCCAGGAGCTTTGCATTGCAGGAAAAGGCCAAATACAGGGCGTGAAAATACGGGCGGAGTCGAATTTGCTACTCCTGTAACGGCATTGTGGGTCGATTTGACGCTTCAAAATGCGTAGGCATTGTAACCTGAGCCATACCATTCTATTCTCGTAGCTATCTCAATCACGCTTACGAGCGTGTATGCTGCCTTCAAGAGGTTAGTCAATTCGGTGACGCGGCGCGGCTGCGCGCGCTGTCTGCTGAGTGGTCTGACTCTCCAGTCCATCCCCGCTGCGCGGATTCACTCCACTTCGGGGGACTGGTTTCGAGCGAGGAGTGCGACAGATCGTCGAGACAAAGGGGGAGAGATAGAGTGAAAGGAGTGGAGATAGTGGAAAGCTGAAGGGGGACCACCGCCAGAACGAAGTTCAATCAAGACTAGGCAAAACTAAAAGTAAATTAAAAGTTATAGTAAGTCTTGACTGTTTTCCAGGTATAGAGACAGTGACAAAGTCAGCAATACGACAAGAATCGATTGGTGATTAAACACCAAAAAATAATAACCAAATGAATAAATGAATAGCGAACAAATAATTCACAGAGGTGAAACGGAATTAAATTCAAAAATAAAAAAATCTAGAAGAAACAACGTACGTAAATAAAGTCCCGTAGTTATAAACAAGCTGAATATACCTGAGGAGACACAGTCACACATTTCAGCATTGTATATTGTCTCACTTCTCACTCAATTGATTGTGTCAACCCTATATGCCTTGTTCGATAGTAAGCCAGGTGTAGATCAAGGAGAAAGAATGATCAATGCTGATTCCAAAGATGTATTCAAGTTTGAATAACGTCAACCTTGAAGCGAGTTATAACCAAAAGACGAAAAAGCGATTTTCCGCGTCTTTTTCGCCTTTGTACCGAAATTTAGGGTGGGTATTGTATTTTTAGTTTTACGAAAGGTTACGGTAGGTTATGGCGAATAAGCCGTCATTTAGCTGTAGTAACATACAGCAATCTTTTGATAGACTGCAAACGAACCCTATAGTCGTGTGCACCTCCCCAAATAATTCTCCTGGGAAATGATTTTCACAGAGAGTCTTGAAGTTCCTGGAATCCAAGAAATTATTCTTTTTTTTGCCGTTCTTGATTTACTCTGGTTAGGTACAAGAGAAATTTGAAAACTTTAATTTCTTTTTTTTCCATCTCCCCGCCCACAATCTCTAATTTTTTAATTAGCCCTCAATAAGGACTTCTTTACCCATGATTCAAAAAACCATGTCTTCGCTGTTGTAGGCGTATGACAGTACATAGGTAATCCGTGCTCAAAATTTCCTAAATGCCCCGGGTACTCCAAGAAAGGGCTTCGTCTCCATTGCCCTTTAAAGGTGAGGATTGAGAAAAATGTGTACATCAGGATATTTTTAGAGTGTTCACAGAAAAGTTTCTGGATTTGACTCAAAGTTTTCAACATGGAGTTAAAGGCAGCAGACACGCTCAAAAATGGTATCCATTTTGTGGCATAAATCAAAGGTTTGGAGCTGGTTTAATGAGGAACTGACGAAAAACGGACGAAAACTGTATGCAAATAGAGTAATAATGGTTATTTTGCTATCAGGTGAAAGTGGGCGAGTTTTCGGCGCGTGGTTGAAACAGCGAATATTAGCAACAAAACGGTTGAGATAGGGAAGCCGATATACTTTTACAGTCAGTACTGGAACGTTCACCTCGTTGGAAGGATCAACAATCAGCCAAAGTGACCGTATTAGTACTATCAATCTGGACGAGTTTGTACCTTGGAGCGGGGTTGCAGAAGCTCATGGGCAGGGTTGAAGAAATTTTTTGATTTGCTTTGCTGAGATTTAATAGTTTCGACTCGTTTTTGAAGCCTCCAACGGCGTAAGCAGTCTACTAGGAGCCATGCGACTTCAAAAACGTATTTATCTCAACAACCCTTTTGAGCGCGTCTGCTGACTTTAATTAGGGAGCTAACACGAGTTTTCAGCCCGTTTGTCGCTATTCTGTGGGTTAGTGTAGGTTACGGCAGGCACATTGCCTTTTAAGGCCCTAGTTATACATCGGCGATTCGGTGCCGCTGGTTTTTGCGGGACGTCTGCGATTGGTCAGATTTCGAAATTGACCAATAGCAGACATGTCGCGGAAGCCAGCGGCGGCGAATCGCTGGTGTATAACTAGGGCCTGACTGACGTACTCCGTAGCCTTCCCGGATATTTTGGAGATCGTCCAGCGAATTTCAGATTCCTGGGGTGCGTTCCAAGAACATTCCCATGGCTAAAGGTTTCCATGGAAACGTAGCCACGGCGACGTGGAAGCAATCAGCAGTTACAAAACGTGGCCATGGGAAGCAAGTTTGGCCATGGAAAGGCTATTTGCCCTCCCACGGCATCATGGAAAAATTCTTGGAACGCTACCCTGTTCGGCGTCCTAAATGACTCCCACACAGAAATTTCGAGCTAAATCTGTGATTTTGACCAAACTTTCGTTTACTCTTCGTAGCATGCCGTAATCCAAGAGAAACTGATGAGCGGACTACAGATTCGTGTCAGGCGGTCCAAACAAAACTCATGGAAAAGTTCTAGAGCAATTTTATCGTAGCGTTGTGGAAATCACCCAAAGTCGCGTTTGGCCCGCGAAATTTCCACCAGAAAACAGCTTTAGACAAATTAGCAGTAGACTTCTGGAAAAATCGACAAATGCACCTCAGATTTGCAATTAGTACCAAAAACGACCCATGGAAATGTATATGGACCAATGTTAGGCAGCGGCGGGACAGTTCTTCTTGAAGCCAAGGTTGAACACCGAAAAGAGTGGAGTCGTTCTTCTCTCACGACCAGGGATGAGCGGGAATTTTCAAATGAATTTCGGAAATAGGAACGACATTCACAATTGCGGAAGTCGCAAATACGTTTAGCCATCATCTCAAAGGCAGTGTTCACGATGATCATCCTTGTTGACTTTCCACAGTAAAATGATAGGGGAGAAGGATCCTAAGCTCCCAGTGCCAAAGGAACGGTAGAAAACGAGCCAGGAGTGGTAAAATAACGGCTGCAAACAAGCGTTTTGGTGCCCCAGACACGCCCCAGGCCCCAGATCCGCACCTCGAAAGGAACAAATGAAGGCTCGGATTATAGGAATGATCAAGTGAAGAAAGTCCTGATAAGTGAGCTGATCGCTTCATTGCACTGATAGGCATCATTCTTCATAGCGGTCAATTCCTCCACGCTCAAGAATCAACGTAAATAAGGGAGGGTCTATTATGGCTCAAAAACGCGTCTTTCATGTACTTTGTAAGCATGCCTTGCTATATAGGGCACCAGACCTTTCGTAAGCCGTGGAGATATCGGAAGTGAAATTTATCGTGAACACTGCCTTGAACCCAGCCCAGCTAGGTGGCTGTGCCTACCAGAAAACTTGGCTCATCTTTCTTTATTGATTAATTTTCATGTGAATAGAATTAACCCTGGCTTCGTAAAAAGTAAAGACGGACCTCGAAATCGAATTGAGCGCCAGGAGTAACCCTCTAGGGATTTGGCAAGAAAAGTGGGAAAAATCCTAATTTATTATACTTTATTTAGTATACGTCGCATAAGGCAAGCACCAAAAACCTTTTCCTGATCTTGTGCCTAATCTTGTTGGTATTTCCGATTTTTTCCGCGTTTTCAGACTTTTTTCCGAAATCGAAAATCGAAAGGTCAAAAACCATCGAAAATCGGAACTCCGCTCATCCCTGCTCTCGATTCTGTAACAAATTCTCTCGAAAAATTACCTACACAGATACAGAAAACTACTGGAGAAAGCCGGTCGAAATTCGAATAAGTGCTTTCCGTTTACATGACCAAGTGTTCGCCAGGGGTAGGTAGATGGGTGATAAACTAGCTCCACCCTTCGGATCGGAGCTCTTAGAATCTTTTCCGAACCGAGATATGCTCGCTCAAAGATCTTCACGTTGGTTAAGAAGTGCCATCGGACCGATGAGGCCAAATCCGGAAAACAACGAAACTTCCTGTTCTGAGGTTCTTTGCTATTCACTTCTCCAAGCTATCTTTAAGGCAGCATACACGCTCGGGATACGGAAACTACGGGATAACTTGGGATAACTACGGAAATAGAATGGTATGGCCCAGATTACAACGCTTACGCATTTCGAAGCGTCAAAAACGACCCGCAATGAGGTTACAGGAGTAGCAAGTTTGGCTCCGCCCATATTTTCCCGCCCCCTTGTATTTGCATTTCCCTCCAAAGCAGGATTGCTGGGTCATCTTCGCCTTCAGTGACGTGTGCGGCTTACTTGTTAGGTATTCCACCAACAGTACCGACGGTTAAGAGGAGCCAGCAACTTTGCCTTGGAGGAAGCAACTTTGCCTTACGAGGGGCCAAATTTGCTATTCCTGTAACGGCATTGTGGGTCGTTTTTGACGCTTCAAAACGCGCAGGCGTTTTAATCTCAGCCGCACCATTCTATTTCCATAGTTATCCCATTCACGTTTACGAGCGTATATGCTGCCTTTAATGAGATCAGTCCAAGAGACAGCTCTACAAGCACGAGTTGTGGATAAGAACTCCAAACAACCCATCGATATGGTAATGGATCTGACCGGATATAAGATTATTCCCAGACATATCATTGCAAAAAGTAGAATCCAGAACGCAATCAAAGTTTGGAAAATCTTTTTCTTAAAGATCCATTGTCAGACCTAGCCGTTCATGCATCTTTCTCAAGGAATCGTTTTCCTGACCCAAAAATGTGCCTCTCAAAGGAAAAGTCCTTGATCCTGACCACCTGGCTGGTACATTCCTCGGTATGACCCTGTCACAAGAAGACCATGATTCGAGTTTCAGGTTCTGCAAGAGCGATGGAGACGGATTCGTCGTTCCTCACAACGGGAGCGCGTTACCTTAATGATATACAGCAAGTGTCATTGAAGACATCCTCCCACTGACTGAATGAGTTTCTTGTGCATTGTTTTGGGGGGAGGGGGGGGGGAGGAAGGGAGGTCTGAAGACACAAATGCTCGAATATCAAAAAAGAAAGATGAAAAGATCAGTAGAGTAAAGGCATGAACATCACTGGCTTTTTCTGGTGCTCACAGAAATTGTGGGTCGCACACATTGGTGGTAATAGTATGCCACAAAAGTACCAAACCTTTGTAATGCAAGTGAAAGAATTCACCGAATCGACGGGGAACAACAAAAATTCCATCGGTTAAAACTTCGGTAAAATCCAAAAAAAGAGTTACTGAATCCGTAATTCAAAATCTGCAAGCTTGACAGCTATGTAATATTAGTAAATAGTAAACACAAAAGATGTAAGAAAAACAATGAACTTATGACGAAATCGATCACACAATCTCTCCCAAAACTCCCGAAAACGACTGAAAGTTTGGGCTCATCGTGAGCAAACAAAAACTACTTCCGGAATTGCCCACGTATATTGCGAATTTATCAATACAAATACGTGACAAGGGGAGAGCAAAATCTTTACTAAAGCTTGTTTAAATGCGGTGTTCACGATAAGAATCGTCTTTCTGCTTTTCCGCTCATCTTGAAGACGGTTCCCTGCTGATTCCAATGATGTTTTTGGAGTCGTACAAGACCTTCTAGAAACGGAGTTATGGTCCCTCAAAAATCGCGCTAGGGAGGCATGGTGGACGAGTTGTCCGAGACTTGTAACCTCTGTCTTTTGCAGCCAGTGTATGCGAGCTGACCTGAGTAAAGAGAAAAGTTGAGAATGAAGAGAAGAACGGGGCTATTGATCGGAAACCATCGCTCATCTCACAATCTCGAGCAATCATTTGTTCACGTCGGTGGGCGTGGAAAGTGTATCTGGGGTTTGACGAGCTGACGGGTGTCCCACTTTGGGGCCGTAGGGGACCGTTCCGAGCTCATTTTTCTGTTTTTTCAACGTTAGGGTTGCGCTAGGCCCCGCAGCTGCCGATCTCCACCAAAAAATCAGACATGGTTTGTATCGTGGACACTGCCTTTAAATGAAACCGTCCGCGCACGCGGTCAGCGTGCGTGTTGAAGGGCCGTCGCGGTCATTTTCTGAACTTGTCAATCGATAAGCAGAAGTGTAAGATGAAAAGGGAATATTATCACAGTCAGCTGTCTGTAGAAAAAATCCTTCGACAAATGACTTTACGGCGATTGCTTGACGCGCACGCCAACCGCGTGAGACGACAATCTCATTCGGACAGAGTTTATGTTACCATATCTTGCTCTTTTAGAGGCAGTGTTCACTATGGAAAAAACTGCCTTTTTTCGCAGAAATCTAAGCTTTGTACAACCCTTTCCCCTAAAAAGAGTAAGGACGGAAGTTTGATAAAAAGCTGCCAAGAAGTGGATTAAAATCTCGTGGATCAGCCGATCCTTTGGATCACCCCGTCCATGTCAAGTAACAGTTGTCCTGAATTTGTTTCGAAAGAGGAACAGTTGCCGAATTTCCGAGTGCTCTTTATCCGAGAGATTCTAGCATCCGAGCACGTGAATTAAACCATCCTACTTTGAAAACGTTTACGGTACAAAGAATATATAAAGCAAAGTCACTTGCTTGAGGATTTCGAAACGCTAAACCATTTCCGACGTCTGCATTGTTTGAAGGCAGTGTTCACGATGACTTTTGTCCCCGAGTATTTCACATAAAACAATGCGTTGGCCTCCAAGTCTTACCAAAATTACGAAGAAACGGTGAGAAATGCATTAAAACTTCGTATTTCAGTGACTTTATTCTATAACATGGACTAGTTGTCCGGTTGGATGAACATGTTCATGGTGGTTGTGGCCGGTGAAAAATTAGGGTCAATCGAAAATAGAGGAATAGTTTATGCAAAACAGGATTAGATAGGGCCCTAAGGAGAGAACGGAGCAATTGAGAGTAGAGAATTGCAGAGCACGGGTCCACAAAAGATTTCATTGTCACAACAAACAGTTCCTGTGATACTTACTCAGGGAGTCGGGGGGTTCTATTCGGCCACGATTGGCTTTCGACTCGACTACAAAGCGGTTGGACGACGATATGGCCACGTAATTTCCTTACGCCACGTGGCCTAATCGTCGTCCAAGTGAGAAGCACGTGGCGCCAATCATAGCCGTTCCACTCGACCACGA
The DNA here is from genome assembly GCA_029168955.1 of Aplectana chamaeleonis. Taxonomy (NCBI): domain Eukaryota; kingdom Metazoa; phylum Nematoda; class Chromadorea; order Rhabditida; family Cosmocercidae; genus Aplectana; species Aplectana chamaeleonis. Next base: position 238,545 of record JAPDOI010000898.1, read on the forward strand.
TACGCTTTCGATTCGACTACGATGAGTTTGGACGACGAACGAGCCACAAAGTCCATGATTGAACACGTTGATCGATCGCTTCAAAACTGACCCGGCGCATGTCAGCCGCACAGCACGTATATAAGATGCTCGATCCTAAAGAGAGGGCAGTGCGCCTTTCGGGCCGCTCCTGAAAGGTGACTACGAGTCTTTTTCTGGACGATTTTTGAACAGCCTAGGGGTCTCCCCCACGGTCCTCAGTGAGGGGAGCTCCCTCGCTGTCGACCGTGGCGAAGGTGATGTCCCTGTCGCAGACTGCTGTGGGGTGATCCCCTACTGCGGTCCGTGACTTGGACCGTATCCTTGTTGGGGGGGGGGGAGACCCGCTCCCATCGAAGGTGTGGGAGCCCGCCCCCAGCGCCACGTGCTCATATCGAACAGGCCACGTGCTGCTGCGTGGGAAACGGGGGTTCGGAGAAGGTTTTGCATGTCTGGGCCACGTGCTCCTATTGAACAGGCCACGTGCTTTAGCGTGGGAAATAGGGTGCAGCAATAGTTCTGCCTCGCTGCGCCACGTAGTGCTATCGAACAGGCCACGTGCTCCTCGGAGCAGCACGTGCTGCTGCAAATGTTCCATTCAACTCGACTAGGTACCCGAATAGAAAGCCTATTGTGGCCGAATCGGACCCCCCGACTCCCTGAGTAAGAGGCGGGGTGATACCTAAAATTTTCGTGTACTTCTGGTGCGTTTTTCTCAATTTCTACGTCATTTTAGTTCTACCCGGAGGCCGCTTAATCAATATAGCGAATAATCTCAAAATTAAAGATTATCGTGGACACTGGCTTTGAAGTCCGCAGTCCCCCGCAGCACACAAAACTAGCGTAAATAAATATTTAGGAGATCTATTTAAACCGTTTTTTCTCCTATATTTAAGGGTTTAGTAGGGGACTTCCCTTATTAATATTATTATCATTATTATTGATATTATTATTATTCTTATTATTATTGATATTTATTACATAGGCAAGCCTATGTAGTGAAAACGACCGCAAAATACGAATAAACCATAGGAAGTCGAACCATGGAAACGAGAAAAGCAACATAACGGAACAGAAAAATGCACATTGCAGTACAAATTAACCTAACGGAAAGAATCAAAAGGTATCCAGCCAATCAGGCAGCGCTTCTTGTACGATCACCCAGCTCAATTTTTACTCGATTCGATTTTTGATTGATGTATAATTGGAAGAAATGGGATGATTTCTGCCAAGGTTTTCAAAAATGAGTACAGTTCTGTTAATGAAAAAATGACGGCTGCAGTTGAGATTTGACGCACAACGGTGGAGCTTGATGGGGCCACCCAACCTCTCGTTTTTACAAGTCCCTCAGGTTTTAGACCGAAGTCTACGCCAAACAGGATCTTGTGGAAAAGAAGTAAGTCATTCTCTACTCGTCTGAGGGATAACAGTTTCAAATGAAATAGCTCATTTCTCTGCACGGATTCGGGTATGCGGCCATAAACAAAACCATGCATCCTAATGAAAAATTTCCTTGTGAAGTTGCCTTGGACTTTCTCCAAACAATTGATGTCCTTCACTTTGTAGGGATTAAACACACGCGTGCCATATTCAAGAATTGGGCTCACGTAGGTGTTGTAGGCTTTTATAAGCACAGATGGATTACGTGTTGCCAACGCTCTGAATATCTTGTTCACTGCAGCAGTACCTTTCCTCGATGTGGCCACACAATATTATCTTTTACTTCGTGGACTTCCCTATTAAAAAAAAAAACGTAAACTAGAATACAGTTATTCATCGTGAAAAACTGCTTCAAAAGGCTAGCACAAGTGAGTCAGCAAGGCTGCAGTCTTGGAGCAAAATAAGTCTTCATAAAGATTTCTAGGAGAATATGAGTGTGAAGAGATTTAATTCATAACCATTAATGTGAAGTGTTCTACGCCAAAGCGCCTAGTAGCGATTGATGTTTGTACCGGTCAAGAATTAATTTACGCGGAAATGACGGCACGCTTCCCTATTACACCCTTGAATTACGGTTGTTTAATTGTAGTGTTGACACTAGGCAGCAAATTGCGCAAACATGAGATGGGATACCATTGGGATTAATGAACGTTAATCGATGACAATGTCTAGGTTTGCAAGGGGTGACTCATCTAAATTAGGATGCACACACTCGATATAAATAATTCGATCTATCACGACTTCTGAGACAATCATACGAAGCAAAATTATCTGCCTTCGAATAGCGCTTGCTTTACCTTTTGTTAGGGCTTTTATACAACCATGTTTCGATAGTTGTAGGTACACAGCATCGATAGTCCGTTTTCCAGGTTGTTCTAAATGCCTCAGTGTTTTACAGAAGATTTCCAAAAGTTGACCTTCTCATAGCTTTCCTGATAAAAAACTAATGGCTATACGACTGGCAATTTTTAGGGTGTTCAAAAACATTGTCTCGGACTGAGCATAAAATTTTTCCAGAGGTTGTTTCAGTGTTCATGATTACAAATTTGAGGTTGATTTGTCAATATTCAAATAATTCCGCCTGATTTAGTCCGAAGGTTCAAAATTGGGAAGTATTGCTGGCCAAAGGCGACTTTTGACGGTTTCTAGAATTTTACAATGAAATCGTCTTAAAAGTCCTACATAGGAATATTTGGGCTGCCTAACACACAGCTGTGGTCGGTTAATCGATTTTCCTTGGACTACGGTATACAACGGTAGGAGTACGGTAGTTTGGTCGAAGTCTCAGATTTGACTCGGAATTTCTCTGTGGGTATTACATGATACGCCGGAGACGATTTTGAAGTCCAATATTCGATTTTAGAAGTATCAAAAGCAGTGTCCACGATAATCTTCGAATTTCAAATGAATTGCTGATTCAATTGTTTGGCCCCCGGGTAGAACTGAAATGACGAAGGATTCGAGAAAAACGCACCAGAAGGGCACGAAATCCTCAAAACTTCCTCCGCCTTAAAGGCACAGGACACCCAAAAAATTATTTGTCAGATTTCATGCTTATCTTGGAAACAGCCACTCTCTGATCACAAGGGTATCACTGCAATCGTTCAAGACTCCCTACGAAAGGAGATATGGCTCCTTGGAAATACCTGCATTTTGAGAACAAAAATTTCGTGGACAAGGTGTCTCAGGCCTGTATTTCTCTTCATTCACAATCGCTGCACGGGAACAAAAGAGGATATAGGGACAGTCCGGCAATGGACTGAAGAACACGACATATTGAGAATTCATTTATCCATTTCGCCGCTATCTAGTTCGAAAATCTGGTAGGGGGCAGAGCCTGTGGTGGTGAGCGAAGAAGGTCGGGCCTGTGGGTCGCTTATATCTCGCTTATTTGAAAGAGTTGAGATCTCGCATTTGGCACGTGTTATACAGGAAGGGTCTGCAACACAATCAAACAAAAATCACCAAATTCATGTCAGAGGGTTTACTGTGCCTTTAAGTCTCACTGGATCTGTTTGTTGTAACAATGAAATCTTTTGTGAACCGTCCCTTGCAATTCTCTACTCTCTGTTGCTTCGTACTTTCTTTCAGACACAAACTAATAGTGTTTTGCCTTAAATAATCTTCCATTCATGATTAGCCCCGCTTTTTTCACAACCACCGTGAACATGTTCATCCAATAGGACAACTAGTCCAGGCTAGAGAATAATGTCACTGAAGTAGGACGTTTTATTGCGTTTCTCGTTGTTTTTTTCGTAATTTTGGTAACACTTGGTGGCCAACGCATTGTTTTGAGTGGAAAACATGGGAACGAAAACGAAAATTATCGCGAACACTACAGTAACGGTTAGGCAAGTAACGACAGCTAAAAGGCATTATGTCCACCGTAGCCTACAGTAACCCTCAGTGACCTCAGATTCGGGTTTAGAGCCCTAAATAACCCCCAGTTGGGAGCTTTGAGCCGATTTCAATCAAATTTTTTCTGAACACCCCGAAAATTTCCTGATGCCCTTTTTGTGAAGCAATGAAAATGCCACTTTCTGGAAACCCCGCAGCCATTTAGGGAATTTCAAGCATGGGTCATTCATGAACTGTCACACTTCTACAGCAGGCTTTACTTCCGTATGCCTTGTTCTTACACTGACGCAGATGCTCTGCCTTGGGGGCAGGCCAAAAGCGGCGCATTCACAGTATTGTCTGATTTTCGGTGACAATAAGAAGTGCACACCACGAGAGACACTAGGTGCGGTTGGGTTTTGTATTAACACTCAATCGTAAGGAGAAACTAGGTGAACTGTGGAGGAATATTCCCACAAAAATTACATGTTCGAATTTCCCTTCAAGGGGCAACTCCGTTCAACTTGGGTGGAAATCCGCATGAACTGCCGATCAATTTTCGGTGAACTGCTGGGGATATCCTGTCAACAGTAGGGGGAGGGGCATTCCAAAGTTCCATCGCTCCTAGTGTTTGAGCGCTTTGAATCCATAGGGGTCTGCAGAGTTGCAGCCACCGACGAGAGGTCGCCGAGCGCCAACCTTGACGCGGCGACAACAACGTTTTTGAACATTATCGTCGCGTCGTCAGTTGCCGCTCGCTGGCAGTGACGCAGGCCCGTCGAGGCGCCAAAACACTCTGTGGTGCCCCCCATCGCCCTTAACTCCGCGTCGGTCGCTCCCGTCGACGAATGTAATCGATATTGCATCATCCAGCGCTGTTCGCCGCTGCGAGCAACGCCGCGACTTGATCCGGTCCGCAACTGCGTTTCGGCACGCTTTGCGGCAGCATGCGCTCGAGTCGGTTTAGTTTCCAGCGCCAAAGCCAACTCGATGCCTTTTTATACAGTTTTCGTCAATTTCGTTTGATTTCCAGTTCCTAAAATCCACCTAGAGTCAACAGATTGGCTGCTGCGGCTCTGGAACCTTTTCCAACTCAAAAGCGCGAGGCCGCGAAGCGTGTCGAGACGCAATTGCGGACCGGAATTTAGCCCAGAGAAGCACAGGAAGCGTATTACTTTTATCTATGTTATACCAAAAATAACCCAAAAATAAGAAGCTTTCAATGAGCAAGTTTGAATGTTCGCCTTTTTTCAAACAGCGTTTCCAATACTGGATCGTCTGCGCCTGACGAAGTGTTTCTGTTACTCGTGATATATATCCTCTGTTTCCAAGCCAAATTAACTGTTCCCTCGCGCGCTTTTGCAGAACGAGGGTAGAGACAGCGAGAAAGTGTGGGGAGAAGAAGCAGCGTACGCACGCAGCCGCACGCGGTTCCTCTTTGCAGGTTCTATCGAAGTCGAATACGTTTTGGACACCAGCACAATGAGTTAAACTGGATTGTATTTTCGCTTTTAAAAAATGTCCACTTCGAGCAAAACCAGTGTTTTCGTCGCGCTTCCGCGCTACAAAGGTACAAAAATATGGTTGGCTTCGGTACGAGACCGTCCTTACAGTCTCATATTTTCAAACTCAAAAAATATACGCGATCTACTAGGTACAAGGCAAAAGTAGTCACTCCACCTTAAGAAATGTGAACGGTGGGTAAATAAGATGTCCCCCCACTCCTATCGCGAGAGAAGTCGTCATATTCTCACCCATCTCAAATTGCCACGCAAGATGCATTATTTCTCGAACGCATAATATTAAAGGCAGAGTTTACATTTCAAAAATTCCCCCTTTTGTTTGCGGAAACGTAGTCTTCAGGTCCCTCTAAGAAGACTAAGAACTTAGTTAAAGGCAGCATATGTGCTTGGGATAACAATGTGAATCGAACCGTATGGCTTACAGCATAATGACTACGCATTTTGAAGCATCAAAGACGACCCACAATGCCGTTACAGGAGTAGCAAGTTAGGCCCCGCCCGTATTTTTACGCCCCCTGTATTTGCCCTTTTCCTGTAATGCAAGGTTGCTGGGTCATATTCACCGTTGGTACTGTTGGTAGACTACTTAACAAGTGAACCACACAGGTCTATGACGGCAAAGATGGCCCAACAACCCTGCGTTGGAGGAAAAGGGCAAATACAGGGGGCGTGAAGGTACAGGGCGGGGCCAACTTCTAACTCATATAGCGGCATTGTGGATGGTTTTTGACACTTCAAAACGGCGTAGGCGTTATGTTGTAAGCCATACAGTTCGATTCACATTGTTATTCCAACCACGTTTACGAGCGTGTATGCTGCCTTTAAGTGTGACGGAAAACGGCCAGAGAATGGGTGAAATTCTCGTGGATCAGCTAACCTAATGAATCACCCCGCCCACCTCTAGTAACAGTTGTCCATCGTGGAGCAGTCGCTGGCATTTGAATACTCTTTATCCCAAAGGATTCTCACATCCAAGCATTGAGACACTTTTTTTAGAAGTTTGAGGTACGAGGACTCTGAGAAAATTTGCCGCGACAGTGCCGGGAAAGTACCGCGACCCTCGACAGTGCTGCGATAGTTCCACGATAGTACCGCAACGGCTCCGTGATCAGACGACTTTGTTGCCGTAATTTGAACCTCAACATCGCCGCGATAGTACCGCAGCGGCTCCGCGTCAGAACCGCGCCGGCTTCGCGGTAGAGCCGCGCCGGCTCCGCGAGGATGAAGCAGTGAACCCGCGTGGAGTACGACGTACTATCCCATGTGTTGAAACGAAGTTGTCGCCGGTTCAACTACCCAAGTTTAAGGTACATTCCGTATCTCCTTGCGAGCAAAAGCGGCGGTAATCTCTGTCCCTACTAGACAGATGACGTAATAACCACAGTTGCGTATTTTTGTTCTTGCCCCCCCCCCTCTAGTTGTATGTATAATTCTGTAATAACTTCATATGAGACTCCTCCGGAGCCGCTGCGGTACTATCGCGAAGCCGAAGCGGCACTGCCGCATCACCGCTACGGTTCCGCGGTTGTGCCGGCGCGGCTCCGCGATACTGCCGCTTCGGTACCTTTAGGCTCCGAAGCGGCACTATCGCGGAGCCGCAGTGGCAATTCCTCTCAGAGAAACAGAGAACAAACTCACCTAAAGTTTTTAGAACGCGCAGCAACTTCCGACGTCCGGATTATTCGAAGTCCACAGCTATCTATGCACAGATTAGCTGCCAACAAGTTGTCGAGCACCTCCCATGCAACCCACAAGCTGTGAAAAATATTTGACAGACTGATCATCCCACAGAGAAGACACCCAAAACGCCTTTCTAATAGACTTAATGTTCGAAGTAACTTTACAAAAAAAAGAAAGAAAATCCTGTGATTCTTCATTTATTTCCAATCAACCCAATAAGTAAACTTCTCCTAGTCATTATTTCCACTAATACCTACAAGGCACTTCTTTTGAAGTGAAGCACATAACTCACGACTGGTGTTCTTATTCACAACCCCCGGCTCATCTTTAATTTTATACGTCGGAGAAATAACGACTAACGATAACATGAAAACCGATGATAACTACCAGTACGTTGACATGCACGCTTCAAAGAACAAAACAAAATAAAGAAGTCTAGAAATACATTTACATAAAACATCTAATAAATATTCTATTCGAGTTCCACCAACACCTGCGCTTCATCAACCGTGTCACCAACTTTCACCAGTACAGCCTTCACCTAAAAAAAGCAGAACATTTCTGCACCTGTAACTGCTGGTTAAATGCAGGGTTACTTTTGGCAAAGACATACTTTGCCAGTCTTTCCAGCATGCAAGCTGTTCTGCATCTTCATGGCCTCCATAACAACCAGTTCCTGACCCTCTCCAACCATGTCGCCAGCCTTACACGTTACCGATTTAATAGCACCAGGCATTGGAGCTACAACAACGGTGGACATGTCGACCTAAAATTGGTAGATGAAATGTGTGAAAAGGTAAAATCAACTTCGCTGGTATGTCACAGGGAATGTTCTCTTATTTTTGACGCTAGCATTATTATACCAATATTAAGTACAGCAGGCCGAGTTAGAGCAGAATCAGATGTTTTCTGGTGCAAGCAGAAAACAGTGGATTCTGCAGCAAAATTGAGCGCGGGAGCGACCGCACGCCCTTTACGCTCAGGGGTATAGTATGCTTTGTCGCTGTCATGAGCGACAGGTATGCGATCTAGCACAAATCGCCGCGGGGCCCGCATCGGAGCAACGGCATCGGTCGTCGTAGGAATAGTTATCGCGCGTCTGTCGCAGCGACGTGCCGCGGGGGGCTGACGCACTCCAAATGTGCCAAAGTCTGTCGTTCTCGCTTTGCAGCGCACTGCGACAGCGACAGGTTCAATTGTATACTTTGTCGCTGTCATGAGCGACAGTCATGACATTTAGCACAAATCGTGCCTGCCAGGACCAGCATCGGAGCAATGGAACTGGCAGTCGTAGGAACAGTTGTCGCGTGACCTTCGCAGCAACGGGTCGCGGAGGGCTGACATACTGCAAATGTCATTGCCACTGTCGCTGTGCAGCGCACTGCGACCGCGACAGGTGGGCGCTGTCGCTGTGCAGAGCGCTCGAGGTGTCGGTGGAATGTTGGAAACATATGTTACATGAAGCTGACTAATCATGAACCTTTGTTTTTTCTTGTCGCAAGGGGATGGATTACAAAATTTAAAGATCTCTTCAAACAAAGAAAAAATTTTTGCACTTATTTATCGAATTTTTCTGCACGCGAAACTGAGAAAAATCGTGCAATTTCTGTTTTTGCCCACTTGCTGTTTTTGAGATTTTTCGTGATACTAATCGCCCTAAAACAGTTTAGGATGTAGAGTCCACGAAATCAATTTAGTCTGGTGAATGGACGGGGTTGCGAAGATAGATCGCCGCGCGCGATCGAAACCCCGTTGGCCGGTGATGCCGCCAACATCGCACAGCCAGCCGCCTGGTCCATAAAATAACACGGAAACCACACATACAGTTCAACTACGCAATCGTGTTCAGTCCGCAAAAAGCACGCTGATTGCTCAAGCGTGTTGCGGCGGTCTCGAGGATCCTCAGACAGAGATGTCGGATTACCCGGGCGGTTTTTGCCATTTTTAAATGAGGCACAAAAAGGCAAAAACCGCCCCGGTGATCAGACATCTCTGTCTGAGGATTCTCGAGACCGCCACAACACGCTTTAACAATCAGCGTGCACTTTGCGGACTGAACACGATTGCGTAGATGAACTGTACGACGTCACTCTAACCTTTGGCTTCTCCTTCATGTACTTCAGATACTCGACGGCTTGTTCAGGCAGCACTTGCACTTTGAATGGTGATCCCTTGTACAAAACAGTGATCTCGCCAGCACGTTTTCCAACAATCTGCGTTGCGACTTTGGCCTTATCTCCAGTATCTAGTTGAATAACGGGGTGCGCAAGGTTGAGATCTCCCTCCACCTTGATTTTCTTGCCGTCAACCATAACCTGGAATGATTATTCCACTCTGCATACCTCCACATTTTTACGTATCACACATACCCTAGCTTTGCCCTCATGTCCATGTTTGAAATAGACCTGAACCTTGTGGATCTTCCTCTTCTGCCCCTCATGAGGAGGCAGCTGCACAGTGAAGCTGAAACAGTTTCTTGCAATTACTTGTAAGGTTCTACTCGGCAAATCTACGGGTAATAACTATACTTGTAGTGTCGCTTGTAAGGATCAACAGATGTAGTAGTTCCTCGTGTGTGATTCAAATATTTGTTAGCACGGGCAAGTTTGCGGGCGTTCAGCGCCGAAGCAATTCCAATAATCGTCTCCTCTTCTTTCTCGTTGAGAGTAGCACCTTGGAAACCTTCGGGATACGTTTCCGGCAGATACCTGAATGTGGGACACATGGTTGAAATGAACCCTGGCTATACCCTCAAGTAAGGAAACCTTACTTGGTGGTGATGTTGCCACTCCTGAAGCGCTCTTCCTGGCAGATATCACGTAGCAGCGGGATGTTGTTAGTGACCTAAACAAGTCAATCTAAGGACTGCACTGTGATTAAAGCGAAACCACAGATTAGAACCCACTCCTCGGATAACATAGTTGTCAAGAGCCTCAACCATTCGATCAAGAGCTTGCTGGCGGTTATCTCCGTGAGTGACAAGCTGAAAAAAACATGGTTTTAAGAGAGCCAAGAAGTCAAGCTCTCTGTTGAATTTTCTAGAGCGTAGCCAACACAACAAGCGGACCTTGCAAATAAGTGGATCATAATAGATGGAAATCTCTGATCCCTCACGAATACCAGAATCGCATCGCACACCAGCAACATGACGAGGCTCAACATATTTAGAGAGGCGACCAATTGACGGCAATCCGAAGCCCTTGTACGGATCCTGAAATTACAAATATCTAATACGATATTCAGAAATTTGGTGAGGCTTTCATAAAACATGAAAAGTGACGGTATTTCTGCCCGATCCAACAGCTGTATTTAAGTATATCAACGATCCGCGACAAATTAGTCAATGTGCCACTCCAGAAGTAAGCGCGCTCCCTTCGAACACGAGGAGTGGTCCCGGCACGATATAACATCAAAGGCGCTACGAAATCGGCGGAGGCTGTTTTTTCTCTCTTGGGTATCGTCACATACTGTGCTTATCTGGGCCAAATTCCGGTCCGCAATTGCGTCTCGACAAGCTTTGTGGCCGCACGCGCTGGAGTTAGTCGAGTTTCCAGCGCCAAAGCCGACTCGATATGTTTTTTTCATACAGTTTTCTACGATTTGCTTTACTTTCCCGTTCCTAAAACCCACCTTGAGTCAACATATCGGCGGCTGCGGCTCTGGAAACCCTTCCAACTCGAATGAGCGCGGCCGCAAAGCGTGTCGAGACGCAATTGCGGACCGGAATTTGGCCCAGAGTCGCACAGTATCTATGGACCTCGATTTCATATCATCTCTGTAGAACTGTTCATCCATTTCGGAACTCAGCCGTCCCTGATTCCATTTTTGTTTTGACGCTTCAGACTAATCCATGTTAAATAATGCTTGTTACCTGAGCTTGAGGCTGCTTTGATTCGAGTCAGATTTACAATTTTGTTAGCGTGATTCCTTTTTATTTTGGCTACTATGAACAGATGTTTGCCTACAACATTATTTGCAGCCGTCTGCTGCTTGATATTCTTCTTACTTCTCCTACTTGAATGGTGTAAAATCCTCCAACCCGCTAATACTGTAAACTGTCCTTATTTCTGTTCTGTACCACCATCGGATAGGCATCGTTCCGCGCTATACTAGAGGCGAACACGGCATTCGAGCAGCAACAATCAACAAATATTGTTTTTTTTTCAAACGTAAGTTCAGGACAATAAATCTGGCTTATGTCCAGGACTGAGCTTTACAAACGAACTACAGGCTCATTTTATGGCGCCGTACCCGATGATGTGGTGGTAAAGGGTGCTGCCTTCCGAATTTCGGCTATGAAGTAGACATGCTTGTGCTCTCGATTAAACAGAATTGACAGGAGATAATTGCTGGCTTGTGAATGTGATTTAAATCTGAAGAAGAAAGCCTTTTGTGCCCATCCCCCACTTCCGTTTCATGGGCATACGCAGTCCGGCAGCCTAACCAAGTTCCCTAAGAGAAGGATGGTGGGTGGTGCTAAGAAGATGCTGGTGGGAGTGACACACTTTCTCTCACTTTTCTGACAATTTTCTTTTTTCGAACATTTTTAGGGAGGATAAAGGGTAGAAATAAAAGATACCTCAGCGTAGACTCTGCTCTCGAAGGCCCATCCATTCAAGGGAACTTGACTCTGTGTGAGGGGAAGCTTGTGACCATAAGCAACGCGAAGCATTTGTTGCACAATATCGATACCAGTGATGCATTCGGTGATTGGGTGTTCTACCTATAACATCTAGTATCATTATGGTGACATTCACCCATGGCTTTAGGTCTAAAATATACCTGAAGACGCGTGTTCATCTCCAAAAAGTAGAAGTTTCTCTTCGAGTCGACAAGGAATTCAACTGTTCCTGCCGAATCGTAGCCTACAGCCAGAGCAAGCTGGGTGGCTGGAACAGATATTTTCACAAACATACCGAAATAGAAACTCACTGAAAAAAAACTATGACCTTGTTCTCCCATTGCCTTACGCATCTCTGGAGGAACAAAGCTACTTGGCGCTTCTTCAATCACTTTTTGGTTTCTTCGTTGAATGGAGCATTCACGCTCATTCAGCCACAATGCGTTTCCATGTTTATCGCAGATAACCTGAATGAAGAGAATTTAGGTAGGCCACATTATAGTCTCCATGCTTTCGCAATGCACTGGTTGCAAGGCACACCTGCATTTCAATGTGACGAGGATTATCAATGAACTTCTCAACAAGCATACGATCATCACCGAAAGACGATTTCGCCTCCTGCTTGGAAAGTCTGAAAAAAGCGGAAGTAGTCACCATCTCATAATATCCAATACAGTCGTAATGCTGTTCTTCTATGAACTGACGTCTGATATCTAAATGAATCATGACCATTATGTGCTAAAAACAAAGTTTTTGAGCACGAGTGTTTCGCATGGGTGGAGGTATTAATGTGTCCAAAGCGATGCTGACGGTCCCGCAGCGAAAGCAAATACAGTATTCCTACGCCACTGACAAGTAAGCCGCCGTTCAACGAGAAGGCCCATCGACTGTCTCCATAAATTTCGAAAGTGTCACCACACAGTGATGTTAACTTCACCATGGCTACTCCTTTTCGTTCATGTTTTTCACCTCTTCTTGATTCGCATCACAGAATACTTAAGCACATAATTTTTTTCGTCTACTCGTGTTCTGCCGTTTACGCTATATGGATCTCATAAGGTTGCTGAGTTGAATACAAAACTTAGGTGTGAGGCAGGAATCGAACCCGCATCGCATCGCTTTCCGAGCGAGAGTGCTACCATTACACTACCGAGAACTTGATTTAAATTGATTAGAAACCACGACATAAAAAGGCATTCAAAAACAGCTATATGGAGCAAGCCAGTAACGGTCAAAATCTCCTGGCCGGCCCCCGATCCACAGTTTACCCTTTCGCAGCGGGACCAGTCATGTATTCTTGGTACGCTTGCTCAATCGATATATTAGACAGATTCGCTATCGCAGTGCTTGTTTCGGCAAAACGTTCTTTTTCTCGGAAGCAAAAATTTTTCTCCACAGCGCCATTTTTCGTAATCAGCGGGTGCCTACCTGCAAATTCTGGAAATAGCAAAACGAAATGCGACGACATGACCTATTCCATGGTTAATAACATTTTTCACACATTTTAACCATTTCCCTGTGCATTAGTCTTCTGAAAAACACGAGGAATTCGTAAAAAACTTCTTCCCATTAAAATAAGGCAGCGGCGCCCAATCTCGCTGTTTTTAAGACTTACTAAGAGCACAGTCGTTCCTTTCCTGAACTAATGTTAGTCTGGAATAATCCGATACTGAAAAACACCTCTTCCTCGGCCTGCTGCGAACGAATCCGTCGATCGTGAACGTTTTGGTGACGAAAATGTCGCACATAACGATCGAACAGACGTGCCAAGAATCTATACCTGGTCCCGCCACGAACAGCGGTACTGTGAATCGGGGGCGGGGCGCGAAATTTTAACCGTTACTGGCTTGTCTATATGGACCATTTCGCAATGTTCGATTTTACAAGAGTTCGAACGCTTATTGGTTAACTGCAAGATTCTATGTGTCCGATGCACCAAATCGGTTCCACTAGGATTTCGGTTGATCACCGTTACCACAATTACTACTGTGTGGTGTTCACCATGATAAATTTAACATGGGCATGCATCCTTATGAGACTTTGCTTACCCCCATTGGAAGTTGGCGCAAACTCGGTGCATCTATTTTAGGCCTCTTTCAAAGTTCGATCGCCGAGCGAACCGATGGGATGGTAATCATGGGCATCAGGGATGTGCGGCAAACGATTTTGAGATTTCGGTAATCGGCAAGAAAATCCCAAAAACGGCCGGCAAACGGCAAAAACCTCATCTCTTAGATTGACCCAAAAGTCATTAACATGTGCTGCTCTACTTGTTTTTCTTTTTTTTTAATACTTTTGTCAACATTCTAATAATTCCAATTCAAGGGAGTAGTTCCATTTGAAGGCGTCAGATTAACAAAACAAGACATGTGAGACCTCATGGAAATCAAAAGAATCGCGGCTGCGGCCTCGCGAGGAAGCCAAAGACGTGGTGGCCCCGCGATAGTGCCGCTGCTGCCCCGCCGTAGTGCCGCTGCGGCTCCGCGATAGTGCCGCAGCCGCTCCGCGATTGGTGGCTGCGCTCCGACAAAACAGGACCGACTGCGAGTAACATATAGTGGAGTCCACCAAGAGTGTCTCATTTACTTATCAATGAGAAGCGGTCGATGGGAGATCAATGAACATGAAACTCGTTGCAGCACAACCGCTCTCGCTCAATCGGTATCGAGCGTGCTGGTATGGGATTCATGCACATTGATCCTCAGCCGGCCGCTTCTTATTGATAAGTAAATGAGACACTCTTGGTGGAATCCACTATATATGAAATGAGTCATAATACAACGGGGTGGGGCTACGAACAAAAACACACACTTGTGGTGCTTACGTCAACTGTCTGTTAGGGACAGAGTGTATTTTCGTTATTGCGACTTAGGAGATACTAGATGTACGTCAAATTTCGGCTATTGAACCAGCAACAATCTCGTTCTACCATACATATCAGTGAATCGTAGTCGAAGCGGGTGCGCTGATGCATCCTTGCAAAGTTCGTGCGTTCCAACATGGAACTGCCGCGGTACTGTCGCGGCGTCGTCGACTCTCAAGACGCTGCAACAGAATCTCCGCGGCACAGTAATCATCACGGAGCTGCTGCGGTACTACCGTGGAACCATCGCTGTACAGTCGAGGGTCGAGGTAAACGGAAATTTTCTGTCAGCTCGCGTTAGCTCACAGTTTTGCGCGAAACGGTCGAGCTAACCGATATTCGGATTACCCCTACTGCCTACATGGCCGCGAGCATAGGCGGCATTTTCTTTCGAAGTTTTGCCGATTTTGCCGAAGAAATAAAAATTTCGGCAAGCGACAAACAGCAAAAAAAATCGCAAAAATAGCAGGCAAACGACAAATGGCGATTGCCGCACATCCCTGATAGGCATCAATTGGGATCGCGTCGCACGTCGATCTGTATTCAAAACATGCCATCGCGGCGATCAGCGATGGAGGTGTGAAATAGGCCTTACAATATATGGCACCGAGTTTGCGCCAACCTTCAATGGTGAACGCAAAGTCTCATTAGGATCCATGCCGACGTTAGTAAAGGCTGTGCAACTTCCGTAATGCGTGCGAATTCGTCCTTATGGGAGTTACATCCTTATGATGACATCCCCAGTTATGCACCCGTACTCGCAACACTGACCCTTCTATTGGCAAATGGGTGCAGCTAATCAGATGGATATTTCACAGCTCTGCCGTCGTAAACTGAGATTGCCTGAACGGTTATCTCCCTTAACAAGTCTTGAGTCCATGGCGGGCCAATTCTTGTCAAAGGCACTCTTCGGCAAAGCTTTCGCTCCGGATCTCGACTTGAACAGAACTGTAAATCCAGATAGGTTTAGTTGCCTAATGGGTATTGCTCAGGGGCGAGACCCCGGAGGATGGATTTCACACAATCCACTTCATCCCTTTCTATCCCTTTTTCTGTATCCTGCGCCTCTCCACTTTGCATCGCGACATAAATTCATCGCAGCTCCTAAGCATCTTATGAAATCCTGGCCTTTTCATGACGGCTTCACAGAATTCTACCTTCTTTGATGCAGGCAACTTTTGTGCTCATAAATCCAGAAAAGTTTCAGCTCTGACAGCTCATTCATCCTCGACAGGTTGTTGATTACACTCTCCGAAAAATACGTCCGCCGCAGAGTAAGATCACGCAGGTATTGCACGAGAGAAGTCATCGTTTAGCTGATATCTGCATCTTAGTGGCATGAGGCGAAGTATTGCATGTGCTCAAGGATACCAAATCTCGCCTCTTAAAATCACCAAGACGCTTTAAGTCGCAGAAGCTCGTTAGACGTCTTCTTTGAGGACAGTGCTCATGATAAACTTCAGTTCTATGTCTGCGATAGAATACGGAAGAACTGGTACCTAACACAACGCGAAACCCGTCTTTCTGAGCAAGATTGACACTTGATTTAATTGGCTTGAACCCCTGAAGGGTTTGGCCCACCGTTTCCTCCTATACCTCAATTATTGAATGAATTGAAATCTCGGATTCGGCAGGTGTTGCAAAGAAGGGTATATTTTGCAATAACATGATAACTTGACAATTCATAATCGAAGGTGCACCGTGAATTTACTGCAGTACCTGTAGCCTTCGCGAGCTTCCTTGTCGTTCCAGGCGATACGCATACCCTTTCCACCACCTCCAGCAGAAGCCTTGATCATCACTGGGTATCCAATGTCGTTCGAAACCTAAATAGAAATGTTCCCAATTTGAGGTACTTCATGTTATCACAGAATTCAGGACCAATAAGTCATTTTTGTTTGGGGGTAACAATAGTAACTAGGGAACAACAATCGGTAAAAAATGCCGTTTCCAACGAAATTCGTACCAGTTGATGACGTTTTCAAATGTACACTCCTGGCTGCTGGAGTCTTCTCTTCTTCTATAGGGGTTTCCTCAGTTGGGTGAAACTGTTTGGGTTCACCCAGACATCAGGCGATTTCCAGGATGCTTAGGAAAATTTATTCGGAACTGGTTCAAAACTCGTTTCTGGCCGCTAATCGGGGTCCTGAACACGAAAAAATTGAAGTCCATCTATCCATTACCAAAAAGCGTAGACACGTTTGGCCGAGAGCCTCCTAATGAGGCCAATTTTCTGGGCAAAATGTGGCATCTGGGGCGGCATGCATGAACGCTGCGAAGGGGGTCAGGGAGCCGCTCCGCGCCACCCGTGCGAAGCGTCGAGCCAGAGGTGACCCGAGAAACATGCCGTCCCCTTTGTGTAAGGACGCAACCTCATCACCCACGGTGAACTCCCCACCCAACTATTTTTGTTTTAAATTTTGATCGTGCTTAACTTCGGTCTTTTTTAATTCTTTCTTCATAGTTAATCAGTTTTGGATACTTTTCCCGTTCTCTCTAAATTTTATCAGAAATAAAGCCGTTTTAGATAAGGACGTCAAGCCGACGGCATGTATTTCGGGTCACCTCTGGCTCGACGCTTTGCACGGAGGACGCGGGTCCCTGACCTTCTACGCAGCGTTCATGCATGCCGCCCCTGATGAGTTCTAAAACGCTACAATATATCTGCCTCGAAACTTCCCTCTAGTGGTTATTTAGAGAGCTCAGCACGAACATGAGATCCGCTCAGCGATTTTCGATAGATCGAGGTGAAGTACGGTGGGCCAACAATAGTATGGTAAAAATGAAGCTCGTCTAAAAAATGCTTCAGCGACGGCCGTCCGACACGCAAGCCGACCGAGCGAGCGGGCAGTCTCATTCGGACAGACTTTAGGTCACGTCGGCTAAATATTATTCTGTCTGCTTTGATCATCAGTGAACCCCAGAATATCAAGGAGTGTACCCCAAAATTCGTGTTTCGGAGCTGGAATAGCCTCCAGAATAAACATTGCGAACGAAATTCAAATAAATATCTTTGAGCACTCTAAAAATTGCCTGGTGGGCACCCTTACCTGTTCTCCCAACTGGGGATGCCTCCCCCCCCCAATAATTTGGTTCAGAAAAGACTTCAGCAACTACAAACATTGGTTTGAAAACGCCATCGGGAGTACAATAATTTTCTTTGGAAACGACGCTCTTGAGCACATGTTGATCCCAAGCAAAAATCCGCAATGAGGCCGACCTCATAAGGTACCCAACGCTACCTACATTACAACTATCCATATGAAGCCAGAGCACCACTCTGACTTCTTTTCACATCTGACGTCAATTCTGCTAAGCACAGAAGTCACGTAGGTGGAGGAAGGAATCAGAATGGGACTCATGAGGCCAAAATTCACCCAACTAAGTTTAGGGTTAAAGGTTAGACAGACAGTCGGAAGTGATGCGCTTCGCATAAGGAACTTCGAACATCCTGATAAAATCTACTCTTAACCTAAGGGTTTATCGAAAGTCGAACGTCGAGATTATTAAAGGCACAGCCCAAGCTCGGAGACGAAATCCGAAATTTTCACATAATTGTGAAGTACACCCATCCCATATCACACCTGCCAAATCCGAGCTCTCGATTCCTCCGAATAAGCGAGATATAGGAGGAGGCCATCCTTACGCGCCTGCACCAGGAAGCCACTTTGGCACGCCCCTTTTACGATCTTCCGAGCTCAACAGTGGCGAGATGAGCGACGATTTCCGATGAATGACACCGTTCTTCCCTTCATTCTCAGTCTTTCTCTCTCTCTTTCTCTCTCTCTCTCTCTCTCTCTCTCTCTCTCTCTCTTCATTCAGGTAAGCTCGCATACATCGCTTGCAAATGACCGAAGTTACAAGCCTAGGACAACTCGTCCACCTTACTTTCGCAGCTCAATTATTGAGGGGACACAACTCCATTCCCAGGGGGTCGTGTACGATTCTAGAGACATCATTCGCATAACCGTGGGACCGCTCTCAAGAGAGGCAGGAAAACAGAAAAGCGATTCCGAGGTTGGACTGTGCCTTTTAAGTCAGTGTTCACGATGGAGAAATCTCTAGTTTTTTTTTCACAGAAACGTGAGTTTTGAGACCTACCGATGAAAACAGTAACGAAACAATCACGAAAAACCATCGGGAGGTGGGTGAAAAAAGCATGGGCCAGTCAACCCATTGGGCCACCCCGCCTTCTAAACTAAACCTTTATGCAGAAGCTTGAACACGTACAACAGGCCAGCAAAGGTAATGACTTTGATAAGTAGCAGTGGATAAGGTGGACCACGTTATCATATAGAAAGACTTCATTCCTTAACATCGGTCCATCCTTCCTTTAAGGGTTCATCGACTAAAAAAGAATTCGTCTTCAGCAGTTTCCAACCACTGACCGCATACCCAATAGCGCCCTTCCTGTTACCCAAGGGTTTTCTTATTCTCATATCAATATTCGCATCCCCACCATCCGGGAATGTGCGGATATTCAAACACAACACAGTAATCACTTCGCGAACTCAGTTGGTTGAAAAGGGGAGAAGCTTGATATGTGCACTTTGGAGCTGTCGCGCTCTAGCCTCATCCACAGCTCTAAAAAAGCTGGAGCAGTTGGTATTTTGTAGGCCTAGGACCTGCGCTGGGTGTAAACAAGCACAAATCAGTACAACTCT